>CM031628.1:51819155-51847308 GCA_018398815.1 Conus ventricosus | reverse complement strand
GTGTTGTGTGTGTGTGTGTGTGTGTTTTGGTGTGTGGGGTTTTGGTGTGGTGTTTTGTGTGTTTGGGTGTGTGTGTGTGTGTGTGTGTGTGTGTTGTTGTGTGTGTGTGTGTGTGTGTGCGTGCGTGCATGTGTTTATATGTTTGTGTGTGTTTGTGTGAGTTTGTGTGTGTTTGTGTGTATGTTTGTGTATATGTTTGTGTGTGTGTTTGAATGTGTGTGTGTATGTGTGTGTGGAGAGAGAGGAGTGAGAGAGAGAGAGAGAGAGAGAGAGAGAGACAGACAGACAGACAGAGAGACAGACAGACAGACAGACAGACAGACAGAAAGACAGACAGACAGACAGACAGACAGACAGACCGACAGACGGGCGGACAGGATGGACAGACATACAGACAGACTGAGAGACAGGAAGATGGACACATAGATGGATGGACGGATGGGACTGATCAAAAAAGACCAAGGCAGTTCAAGAAATAAAACATTCCTACATGTAATAAACCCAGAGTGCCAATGTCTAATATCCACTTCGCACGGATCGACACTCAACCTGTTGGTGGAGCGGTCATGACAATGACCATCAACACAGCCAGATAGATTGACCACTCTGAGTGGCCGTCCTGAATGTTCTGTCCAGTAGCAAGGTATCGCCGTCATTGGACACTGTGATTGGCTTTCTTGTGCACTCACGCCAGAATGGAGGGTTGATTGAAAGGATGAGGCGATCCTGTTATTAACAGAGGACTGAGTTGGAACGCACGTCTATGAGGACAGAGAGAGAGAGAGAAGAGAGAGAGGAGAGAGAGATAGAGAGAGAGAGAGGAGAGAGAGAGGAGGAAGAGAAAGAGAGAGAGAGAGAGTGAGAGAGAGGAGAGAGATGAGGAGAGTGAGAGGAGCGGAGACGGCGAGTTCTTTCTTTTCCTTCCTGTTTTAATCCGGGAGGTTTCATCGGACTGGAGAAAAACAAACATAACGTGCAGATGATCCTCCTCCCGATTCCCCTTACTGGCCCGTTTTGCATATTCAAGTATGATTATGTAATAGTGCTGTCTGCTGTAATGTTGAAAAAACTACAAGTGCAAGAAATAGAGATGGAGGATGATGTACATGTTAGACAAAGAGAGCATCACTATAGACAGACGGGCGGAGACTGTTTGAGGTGTTCGTTTCATACATACAATGTTTACATTAGGTTGAAAGGAAATGCCAGTCAAAGTGCTAAGGGCAAGAGTCCACACACAACCACACAACACACACACCCACACCACAACACCCACACACACACACACACACACACACACACACACACAACACACACACACACACACTCACGTGCACGCGCGTGCACAGAGAGAGAGGAGAGAGAGAGAGAGAGAGAGAGAGCGGAGAGAGGAGGAGAGAGAGGGAATGTGAGAGAGAGAGAGAGAGAGAGGAGGAGAGAGATTTTTATTTTGTAGCATCCAAACAGGAAATGAAGTGGGTGACTTATAGCAGATATAACGGGCAAGAATATGTCTGAGAGTGAGAGAGAGAGGAGAGGAGAGAGAGAGAGAGAGAGTGACGAGAGAGAGAAGAGTGAGAGATGAGAGAGAGATAGAGAGAGGAGAGAGAGAGGGGTGGCGGTGGGGGGAGGGAGAAAGGAGACAGACAGACAGAGACAGAGACTGAGGGAAAGAGTGAAGTATAGACCTTCTCAAGACATTATACACCAAGTCCAGAAGCGTGATCTCTTTTGGAGCATAGATGCTTGTAATAGTCTCATCTAAAAAACAAACTATCTCATCTCTACTTCGGACGTACCGACACAAAATGTGCTGAAGGAGTAGACACTTACAATGACCACCAACAACAGCAAGCACGATTGGCCACTGCTGACTGACCGTCGTGAATTGTTCCGTCAATATATATAGGGTAGCACGCGTCACTGACGCAGCCGACTCAACTAGTTGGTGGACAGTCACTTACAATGACCATCAGCACAGCCAGATAGACTGGCCACTCGGACCGTGACCGTCCCTGGATGTTCTGTCCAGTAAAAAGGTATCTCCGTTCATTGACACTGTGATAGCCTTTCCTTGATGCACTCACGCCAGAATGGAGAGGATTGATTGAAAGGATGAGGCGATCCTGTTTTGTTATTACAAGAGACTGAGTGGGAATGTAATCTGCGAGAAAGAGAGAGAGAGAGGAGACAGAGGTGATGAGAGAGAGAGAGAGAAGAGGGGAGAGAGAGAGAGAGAGAGGAGAGAGAGAACAGACAGACAGACAGACAGACAGACAGACAGATAGGAAGGACAGGACAGCGACATGAAAAATCTACTCCAAGTCCTAAGAAGCCTGGTTCTCTGTCTGAGGATAGGATGCTTGTAAACTCTCTCACTTTAAAACAACAACCTAGTTTCCACTCCCGACGTGTGACAACAAAATGTGTTGACAGAGCGGTCACTTATTAATGGGACCATCAACACAACACAAGCTAGATTGGCCACTCTGATGACCGTCCTTGAATGTGTGTCCAATAATAAGGTAGACCGTCACTGACACCATGATGATTCTGTCATTGTGCATCACGCACCAATACAAGTGACTGCTATGTGAAAGGACATGGTGATTGTAGTAGTAACAGAGACTGACCGGGAATGTGAAACATCTGCAAGGAGGGAGAGCGCGAGAGAGAGGAACTGGGGATGAGGAGTGAGGGAGAGTGAGAGAGAGAGAGAGGGAGAGAAGAGAGAGACAGACAGAGAGAGAGAGAGAGAGAGATGAGTGGAGGCAGTACAGACAGCCAGACAGACAGACACAGACACAGACACACACGACACCGACACACGACCCGAGACCAAAATTAATTTTGTAGCCGGGCAAGTAAATTGCCAGTTTGGGGTTGAAGAGAGAGAGAGAGAGAGAGAGAGAGAGAGAGAGAGAGAGATTGATGAAGAGAGGAGACTTTAGGAGGAGAGCGAGAGAGGAGAGAGAGAGAGGAATCTAATGAAATCTTTACAAGGCTCTTACAAAAATTGGTTACTAAATAAAATATGCAAAACAACACAGCAACATAAATAACAATAAAACCCACCCCTATAGCAAACTAATAATGATGATAATAGCATTGATACTAATACTTACTACAATAATAATTAATTATGATATAATGATAGTAGTGGATGTGTAATGATGATTGATGGATGATGATGATGATGATGATGATGATGATGATGATGATGATAATCTCATTCGCATTTCACACAGGTTGGACACTACAGTGTTCAGGAGCGCTCATCACAATGACCATCAACACAAGAAGAGAGGTCACGGCCCTCTTACCTCCCATCTCTGAATGTTCTGTCTGATTACAATGCGCCATCATCGTTGACCTTTGAGGATCTGGCATTGCGCACCTCATGCCAACAACGAATTGTACCAATTGAAAGGACGAGGCGATTCATGTTATTAAGAGAAGCTTACTTGAAACTTACAATACTGCCACGAGAGAAGAAGAAGAAGAAGAAAGAAGAAGAAGAAGAAGAAGAAGACGAAGAAGAAGAAGAAGACGAAGAGAAGAAGAAAGAAGAAGAAGAAGAAGAGAAGAGAAGACGAAGAAGAGAAGAAGAAGACGAAGAAGAAAGAAGAAGAAGAAGAAGAAAAGCGGAAACAGGAGAGGGACAGACAAAGAGAAGGGTTCTCTGTTATTTCTATGTTTGTAACAGGGGACGGATTTTTGTGCTTAAAATCACGTAGATAGGGCATAATTGTGTGGGTGTGTGTTGTGTGTGTGTATATGTGTGGGTGTGTGTGTGTGTGTGTGTGTGTGTGGTGTGTGTGCATGTGTGTGTGTGTGTGTGGTGTGTGTGTGTGTTGTGTGTGTGTGTGTGTGTGTCTGTGTGTCTGTAGTATATAATATATATATATATATATATATAGATATATATATATATATATATATGTCATGATGTTAAAAGGAAGGTTAAAAAATCAAGGTTAAACTCGACAATTTGTTTCTGCGGCGTTGCGCCCAAGGGGTCGAGCACTTTTAAAATATTTTAGGCTCTTTGATTCTATTATTTTTTTATATATATATATATATTTTATATATATATATATATTTTTCATTATAAATATAATATATCATATATATATAATTATATATATAGATATATATTTATTATATATATATATATTTTTTTATATATATGTATATGTGTGTGTGTGTGTGGTGTGTGTGTGTGTGTGTGTGTGTGTGTGTGGTGTTTGTGTTTGTGTGTGTGTGTGAGAGAGACTAGCAGAGTGAGAGAGGATGAGGAGATGATGAGAGAGAGAGGGGGACGAGAGAGAGAGAGATAGGTGGACAGAAGAACAGACAGATAGAAAGCAGATGATGGGTTCAGATGTGGCTCCGGACAGAAGCACTACACAGTCAGACAGACAGATGGACTGATGGACGGCCAAAAGAGACAAAGGTCTGTCAAAGAATAAAATAGATTACGCCAATGAAAACCACCCAGAGTGCCACTATCTGATATCACGTCGCACGGGTTAAACACTCAAACCTTTTGGTGGAGGGTCACTTACATTGACCTCAGCCTAGCCCAGATAGATTGGCCACTCGGAGTGACCGTCTGATGTTCTGTCCAGTAAAAGTTATCGCCTTCATTGACACGTGATTGCCTTTCCTTGTGCATCACGCCAAATGGGGGTTGAATTTAAAGGATGAGGCGATACTGTTATTAACAGAGACTGAGTTGGAATGTAATCTACGAGGAAAGAGAGAGAGCGAGAAGAGAGATGGGAGGAGGGGAAGAGGAGATAGAGAGAGAGAGAGAGAGAGTTGAGAGAAGACAGACAGACAGACGACAGACAGATAAAGAGACAGACAGATAGGTAAACATGGACAGACAGCGACATGAAATCCACTCAAGTCCTGAAGCTGGGGCTCTTTCTGATGATAGATGCTTGTAAAGATTCTCATTAAACAAGCGACAACCTAGTTTCCACTCCAGGGTGTTGACACAAAATTGTGTTGACAGAGCGGTCACTTATAATGACACAACAGAGAAGCAAGACTGAGACACTCTGACTGACCGTCCATGAATGGTGTGTCAATAATAAGGTGCAACCGTCACTGACACCATGATGATGTTCAACTGTGCTCTCACGCCACAATAAATGATGACTGAAAGGGAAGTGGTGATCTTTAATTAACGGAGAACTGACCGGGACATATACATCTGCAAGGAGTGAGAGAAAGAGAGACGAGAGCGAGAGAGAGAGAGGAGAGGTGATGAGAGAGAGAGAGAGAGGCGATGGGGGGGGGGGGAGAAAGAGAGAGAGAGAGGTGCCCAGGGAGTGGGCATGGAGAGAACTGAGATGGAGAGGGGAGTGAGAGAAGAAGAAGAAGAGAAAGGGGGGGGGGAAGAATGATGAAGAAGAAGATCAGAAGAAGAAGAAGAAGTAGAAGAAGAAAACGAAAGAAGAAGGGAGAAGAAGAAAGATAGAAGAAGAAGAAGAAGACAGAGAAGAAGAAGAAGAAATAGAAGCAACATGGGAAGGCAGAAAGACTAAAAGGAAAGGAAGAATAACCACAGGGGGGGGGGGGGGGGGGGGGGAGGAAAAGAAAGGGAAAGTGGGGCAGTCAAAAGAAGGCGTGTGGGAAGAGTCAAATGACACAAGAAAGTAGAAGGAAAAAACTACCGACGACGACGACGACGACGACGACGACGACGACGACGACGGACGACGAAGGAAGAAGAGAAGTAGAAGAAGAAGAAGCAGAAAGAAGAAGAAAGAAGAAGATGAAGAAGAAGATAGAAGATGATGGATGCTGTGCTGAATGATGATGATGATGATGTGATGATGATTATGATGATGATGATGATGCTGATGATGAAAGGAGACGAGGAAGGACAAATGAGTAGGATCGTTCCTTCTTTCCCTCAGTTTCGGCATCAAACCTCACACCAGGAGTTTCTTTGAAGCATTTCCGACACATGTGGTGACGCCATGAAGTTAGCATGTGGCGGGGTTTAACGTTAAGTGTATACCAGATCATTAGAAAAAAAAAAGGAAAGGCCAAAGGAAAGACACCAGAAAGAAAATAAACAACAAAAATGGCATGGGTGGCGGTAGTGTTGGTGGTCATAGGCAAGTTCAGTTCAATTTATTTCTGTTTGCTTAAAGGCTGAGCCATACACGGAGACCACAGATTCAAATCATTTATGAATTATTTATCTTGTGTATATGTGATAGTGCCCATTTATCCTGAGGTTTTGTACAGTATCGTTTTTAATAACATCAACAAATAAATAAATAATAAACAGGTCCTCAACTGTCATGCCGACGACATTAATGAGCGACGAAACGACAGAGGAATTCAGGAAACAGGAAAGGGAGAAAAGAAAAGATAAAAGACGAAAAAAAAAAAAAAAATATTATATCTATAATTATATATATATATATATATCTATATACTATATATATATATATTATTTTATATATTATATATAGTATGTATGTGTGGTTAACTTTTTTAAAAACAGGCCAGAACTAAAACCATCAAGGACACACGGGAACAACGATTTGACTTCACTGGCATGTTGCACGCGTGCGAATTCCCGGCTAGGAGGTCCGTGTGTTCGATTTCCAACAGAACCATTCGTTGGACGGATTTTCCTATTGCTGGTTCCTACATGGAGTTGAGTTTACCCTGAGGCTCTGTTGAGAAGACTAAACCCACGCAGACGCAGCTTCGTTCACTTAACGCATATGCGTCTCTGAGAGTGTAGATCAATGGTCTCACTAATTCTGCCAGCAGGTCTTTGAGAGTGTAGATTCAATGGTTCACCCATACTGCAGCACGTGGTCTCTCTGGGATGTAATTCAAGGGTCCTACAATACTGCCAGCTCCTGCGTGTCTCTCTGAGAGTGCAGATTCAACGATCTCACAATACTGCCAGCTGGTGTCTCTTGAGAGTGTAGATTCAATGGTTCACCATATACTGCAGCAGCGTGGTCTCTCTGGGGGTGTCGCATTCAAGGTCTCACCAATACTGCCTGCAGCAGTGTCTCTCTGGGAGTTGTAGATTCAATGGTCTCACCAATACTGCCAAGCGCGTGTCTCTCTGAGTGTGTAGATTAAAGGTCTCACCATTCTGCCAGGCACGCGTGTCTCTCTGGGTGTGTAGATTCAATGGATCCCAATACTGCCAAGCAGCGTGTTCTCTGGGAGACTGTAGATTCAATGGGTTACCAATAATGCAGCAGCGTTGTCCGCTCTGGGGAGTGTAGATTCAATTGGTCGCACCATTACAGCAGCAGGCGTGGACTCTCTGGGAGTGTAGATTCAATGGGTTCACAATACTGCAGCGCGTGTCTCTCTGGGAGTGGAGATTCATTGGTTCACAATACTGCCAGCGGCGTGTCTCTCTGGGAGTGTTAGATTCTATTGGTTCTTCACCAACACTGCCAGCAGCGGGTCTTCTGGGAGTGTAGATTACTGGTCTCACCAATACGGCCAGCAGCGTGTCTCTTGAGAGTGTAGATTCATGGTCGCACCACACAGCAGCAGCGAGTCTCTCTGGGAGTGTAGGATTCATGGTTCACCAACACTGCAGAGGTGTCTCTCTAGGGAGTGATTCAATGGTCTCACAACACTGCCAGCAGCGTGTCTCTCTGGGAGGTGTAGATTCAATGGTTCACCAATATGCCAGCAGGTGTCTCTCTGGGGAGTGTAGATTCAATGGAGCTCAAATATGCCAGCAAGCGTGTCTCAGGGAGCCTGGGCGGAATCGGACAGGTAGAGTACAGTTCTGCATTTAAGTCTCAGACGACACTCTTGAACTACAGCATCTTCTTTATTGCTCATCTAATTCGATCTAAACAAAATTAATGATAAAAACCAGCCGCCGAGGGCGTTAAGTGGTTAGCGTCGCGGACTCCCGGCTGGGAGGTTGTGGGTTCGAATCCATCAGAGTCATGTGGGTTTTTCTGCCCGACGGCACCCTACCCAGAGTTTTGTTGTGCTGCGGACTCAGTTTGGGAAGACTGGGACCCACACGTCGAGATTTCATCCACTTATGGCTTGGTTTTGAGTGTGTTGCTCAAAATTCCTGACCGCAACACTACAGGTGCCGCATCTCTCGGGCCTGGTTGACGCCAGGGATATATTATGAAAGGAAAGCGTAGAGTACAGCCCTGTCAGTAGTCTCAGATCGAAAGGAATATCGTAGATATTTAATCGTCCTCATTCTCATCGATCAGCATTAAAGAAAAGGATCAAATACTTGTGGCCCATTCATGCCCCGGCTCTATGGTGACAATTTCGATGTCCTCTCCAGTCTGTGGCTTTGTTTGGTTCCGTGGGGCCACCGGTATCGGCGTGTCCATGGGGGCTGTCGTTGGCGGACGTGGTGGCGCTCCGGAGGGAGAGTTCCTCACGCCGGCTCCGGATTAAAAGCAATTATTGTCATCAGTAGGAGGCTTTGTAGGGTAGTTTGTTAGTCTGTTAGATCAGAACAGCGTCATGAACCACCATAGAAGTGAGCTCGGCAGCGTTGCAGGTCTCCTCCGGTGTGGCGTTGACCCTTGGGGATTGACATGGACTGCTCCCTGTGGATTGTGGTGCGGGGCTGCGGCGGGCCGGGACCAGGCTGTGGGAGGTGGAGGGGAGTCGGGAGATGAGCGGCGTTGGGTGCACTGCCTCTGAGGTGACGCAGAGGTTGGGACAGAAAAGAAAATATTAAACAAACATATAATGATGGAGAAAGGAATACAAGTCCCCCTGCCCGACACGAAGATCCCAAATTATCAACAGCATCTGAAATTGGGGAGAGTCAGTTGGAAGAACGCAGAGCTCTCAACATAAGAATGATCTGACCACCATGGGAAATATTAGTAAAGGTACCGTTTGAGACAATCATTTCCATACGCTTTTTTAACATAGGTAAAATACGAAATGACAGCATAGGCTTATCGTGAGAGGTATCTTTAAGACATGTTACTTCCGTTATTTCGGTGATAACAGTGGCTTTCCTTTTTCATTTTCGGGGTGTTATTATTCTACAGCGGTGTGGGAAAACAGCTCCTCCCCCCCCCCCTCACCCCCCCTCCCACACAACAACTCACATCTTTATACTAGTGTTGACGTTCAAACTTCATACACGAAAACAGAATGTATACATTAATTGATGAGATTAGAAAATTCGTCATACAACAATGGGGGATTCAAAACGGTTCACAAAACGTGTATACCACACAACCACAATCACACAAAACCACCACACACTTGCCGTTTATGAACCTCAGATTACAGCCAAGGAATCAAAATAAGAATAAGAAGGGATGTAACTTATAACACTGCCATGGTCAGTGACCCCTCTCCCCAGTCCCCCCCCCTCTTCTCTCTCTCTCACTTCTCTCCTCAGCAATCTGACCAGTATACTGCCTAACCATGTTCGGTCATGGTTCGTGCACCCACTTGTCTGTCTGGGGTTGGAGGGGGGGCAAAAATGAAATGGAGAGGCTTTCACTGGACGGACACAGTGGCCTTGCGACAATGGTATGAGACACTGAGTAAATGAACACACATGCTGAGATGACCCAGGAAAATCTAAAATTTCCGTATACATTAGATTGGAACGATCCCTATTCTATCTGTCTACGTGATCTTTTCCAATCTAATCCAAGCATAGAATAAACGTTTCTTTCCCTCTTCTTTCTTTCTCTTTTTTCCATCCACTTCACAAGAATTAATGACAATTCCTGCATGTCCGTTAGGTTCTTGCTTGTGCCTGAGCATTCGTCCGATGAAAGGGACAAGGTCTGTCCCAGCCTATAGGAAACACAAAGAATACTCACAAACATAACCTGGCCATGAATAGGTAGACACATACAGTCCACACAGGCATTAATTCCACATATGAAGGCGAACTACATCGACAGACAAAGGCAGAAAGTAGAATAAGATGGACGATCTATTTATCGACGATAGACGCATCAGTTCCTCCACAGCGAAAAAGTGAGGTTTCCGAGGACTCTCTTAACCCCCTTTCATCCCCTTACCCTGAGTTCCTCGTCCTCCCTCTCTCATCAACTCCATTCTCCCCTGTCTCTGTGTTTCCCTCCGGTGTCATGGATTCATAGTGCTTCCTGTAATAACGCCCGCCCATTTTTTGTATTTGTATTTTGTTTGTTTAGTTTTTCCTTCGATTCGGGAATTCTGTAGCCCATATGCTTGTCTTTCGGTCTTTCTGTCTGTGTCTGTCTGTCTGTCTGTCTGTCTGTTCTCTGTCTCTGTCTGTCTGTCTCTTCTCTGTCTGGTCTGTCTGTCTCTCTCTCTCTTCTCTTTCTCTCTCCTCTCTCTCTCTCTCTCTCTCTCTCTCTCTCTGTCTCTGGAATGTGGTAGCACTATTACGTTTACACGTTTTCTCCCTTTTTTTTTTATCAAGGTTGATAAATGGAGATTGCTCGGCGTTTTCACTTAAATCTTTAGTCTTCAGTTTTGTTACTCTAAAATATCAGCAGATTATAATTTATGTCATGCTGTAAATATAATACGCGGAATTTGTAAATAGTTGTTCTCTCTCTCTCTCTCTCTCTCTCTCTCTCTCTCTAGGTGATGACAGGTCTGAAAAGGAGGACCCGCGAAGTTGGATGGACTAAAATAAATAGTAAAATAATAAATGGAAATTAGAAGTACACACACGAGGGCATGCGTGGCCGATCTGGTCCCATTCAGCTCTCAATCAGGACTTGTTCTCCAATTTTCCAAGTTCTTGCTTTAGACCGTATTCCACCTTTCCCTCTAGTATTGTCAACATTAGTTCAGCAGTCTTGTGTAAATCTGAAAAAAGTGTTAAATCCGCCAAAACTACAGGGACAAACGAATCACAAGACACAACACGACACGTTTCGACCTCTTGGTCTTCTTCAGCAGATACAAACCCTAAAGTCAACAAAAATGAAGAACGAGCAATCACTTCTCTCTGTCAGGTTTTTGTGTGTTTTCCCGAAAGGGAGACAACCTCAAAACAAAAGGAAGAAAAGGCCAGCAGATATGGGTAAATACATAAACGGCTTGGGGGAGGGAGGCAGATTGGCCAATAACAACACAGAGTGTGACAAATGAAAGAAATGTTCACAGTGACAAGGAAGGCTCGTTTCTGGTCCATACTGTTTTAAGCGAAGTATCACAAGAAACATTACAGTTGTTGTACTAACGAATACTGGCGATACGATGAGTAAGATGAGGAGAGGCTTGTATCTGCAGACTTGTCGAAAAAATGAAAATTTCAATGTAAATTATTTATCTATTTATTTTCCCTATTATATGTATCATTCAGTCATTTCTATATTTGTTGTTGAATTAGCTCCCATCCGATGTCTAAGGGAAACAATCCCTTTCCACTCTGTCCTCTTTTTTGTACAATTGTTCACATGTAAGCCGGAGATAAAGAGATGACGCACAGTGTTTAACATGATGACGTAGCGGCACGTACTATCGTCACTTTCATTACACGTGACATGTGCCTGTCCATGTGAGATGAGAACCTCTCACACGTGGGTCTTTCTCTGTTTATTTCAGTTATTTTATCACGTCACACCCAACAGAGAATTAATGCAGTAAGTAACCAACTCTTTAAATCACAGATCAGCCAATCAAGAAACTGTCTCTGAATTAGTTTAACCGTATAACACAGCGCCATTTTCCTTTCAGATTTCCTAACCGGGGTCAAAATTGACCAGGGGAGGCTCATATCTGGGTGCATCACCAGCGCTTCTGGTCGGTGCGTCGTGTTGTCTCTGATTACATACAGAGTGACTAATTTATCAGGCGGAAATCTTTGAAGGGGGCTCGGGCAGGATGCATTAAAAGTGATAGGTTAATCCATTTGCACCCCCGTGTCAATGGACGCTAGTCGCCGAAGAGGATTGTCGGGACAGAGAGAGAGAGAGAGAGAGAGAGAGAGAGACCTCACATTGTTTCTGTTTTTGTCAAGAAAAAGAAGACACGGAGGCACATTCATCCGCGCGCGCGCGCCGCTCGTGTGTGTGTGTGTATATATGTGTGTGAGTGAGAGAGAGAGAGAGAGAGAGAGAGAGAGAGAGGACAGTTCACACACACAACACACACACACACACACACCACACACACTCGTTCGCGCGCACGTACGCGCACGCACTCCTAACCCCTCTCCCCACCCTGCTTCCCTCCTTGGCGCACCCCCATCACCTGCCCGCCTGATAACCCCCCCCCCTTCCTCCCCACATACATACTAGCCCCCTCCCCCTCCCCATGACCTCTCCCTTCCCCCTAACCCGAGTCGTCCTTTGATATTTGATGCTATTGCCCCATGACACACACTACTGTGTAACAAGGAAAGGGCCGATACGTCCCAAACTATAACAATATGGCAATCTGCAAGAGTAAAAATGTCACAATGCATCCGTCTGTCCCAAAATTGAACAATGCAGCCATCAGGACAAAAAATGTAACAATGCATCCGTCTGTCCCAAAATGTTGCAATTCAGCCATCGCACCAAAAATGTAACAATGCATCCGTCTGTCCCAAAAATGTAACAATGCAGCCAGCTGCACCAAAAAATGTAACAATATATCCGGCTGTCCCAAAATGAAACCCAATTCAGCCATCTGCACCAAAAATGTAACCAAATGCATCCGTCTGTCCCAAAATGAAAACAATGCAGCAATCTGCACGAAAAAATGTAACATTGCACCCGTCTGCCCCAAAAATGTAGCAATGCAGAAAATCTGCACCAAAAATGTTACAATGCATCCGTCTGTCCAAAATGTAGAAATTTCGCAATCTGCACCAAAATGTAACACTGCATCCGTCATGTCCCAAAAAGTAACAATTCAGAAATCTGCACCAAAATGTAACAATGCATCCGTCTGTCCCAAAATGAAACAATGCAGCAATCGCACCTAAAATGTAACAATACATCCGTCTGTTCCAAAATGAAAGCAATGCAGCCATTACACGAAAAAATGTAACACTGCATCCGCTGCCCCAAGACGTAACAAGGGCAGCAATCTGCCACGAAAAATGTAACAAACCCTCCGTCTGTCCAAAATGTAGCAATGCAGAAAATCTGCACGAAAATGTGACACTGCATCCGTATTTTAAAAATGTCACGTTCTTCGTCCGGACCTAGCGCATGGTTAACTTTTTTTTCATGGAGATTGCTGCTAAGTTGCACTTTGCGTCGCATTAGAGAATTTCAAACGCTACTTCCATGAGCTCGCCGTACAGCAGATGAGAACACGGTCCAGCATAGTCCTACCTTCCCTCGGTACAGACCGCAGTCTGGCAAAAAAACATGTCCTTCGTCAGGTCTGGAATGATACGGGTTTGGTTTTCGGATCTGTCGTCATTTGCCGGTTTCAATCAGCTTTTAGAACCTATCAGGGAGCATTGATAGTTTGTGAGCGTCAGCGTCATTGGTTGCCATGGAGACGATTCGTCATGGCCGTAGAACAGTTTTTTCAGCGTGATAACTTTTGCAGGGATGACCATGGTGGGTGAAGTGTTGTGTGTGTGTGTGTGTGTGTGTGTGTGTGTGGTGTGTGTGTGTTTTGTGTGTGTGTGTGTGTGTGGTGTATTGTGTGTGCGTGAATGATTTGCGTGTGTGTATGTGTATGTATGCGTTTGTGTTTGCGTCCCCGTGCGCGCGCGCGCGCGCGTGTGTGTGTTTATTTGTATGCAGTTTACGCGCGCGTGTTTTGTGTGTGTGGTGTGTGTGTGTGTGTGTGTGTGGTGTGTGTGTGTGTGTGTTGTGTGTGCGGCCGCGCGCGGCGCGCGGTGCTATAATGTCTATGTTCTAATATGTAGCTACACAAAGAAATCTCTCTAATAGTTCAGGTTGATAAATGTAGAATATATGTAGAATATATGTTTAGTAGCGTACAATACTTTAGTGTTTGAAACAGAGGGTTCCAAACAGATAATTGCATCACGACTTGAAAAATTCAGAAACGTACAAAAACAAGAACCATGTGAAAATTTTAATCTGCTGTCGTAAATAAGCGTACAGTCACTGATCAATTCTCCTCTGTGGGTTTTCCTCATGACGACTTGTCACTGGGTGCTGAAAATTTCCTGTGGGTTGCCGGTGCCGGGGCTTGGCAGAATGACCGGTGCTGTGGCTGTGGACGGGGGCTGACACTGGGTGCTGAATTGCCTGTGGATTGCCGGGGGGGGGTGACACTGGTGCTTTAATTGCCTGTGGATTGCCGGTGGGGGGTGACACTGGGTGCTGAATTGCCTGTGGATTGCCGGTGGGGGGTGACAATGGGTGCTGAATTGCCTGTGGATTGCCGGTGGGGGGTTTACACTGGGTGCTGAATTGCCTGTGGATTTCCGGGTGGGGGGTGACACGGGTGCTGAATTGCCTGTGGATTTTCCGGTGCCGGGGGTGTGGCAGGAAGCGCCGGAGTGTGGCTGTGGACGGGGGGGGTCGGAATCAGCGGCCTGAATGCGTGCCACTGAGGTGGACAGAAGATGGGACAGAAAAAAATGTACTGCCAACATTTTTTTTTTAAAGAAGATAACCCCCAAAATGAACAATACTGTCAGATGGCCTACAACACAAAAAAATACATAAACAAACAAAACCAATCTAATATCAGTTCAAACTCTTGATTCTGAATTTATACTTATTTTGTGTGTTTTTTTGTTTTTTATTTTTTTTTTTTACATTAGCCTTGACATAACATGGTGTCTGCGTCCAAACATGCCAAAACCAAACTCCAACCCGGGATGATTTGAGTGGGTTTTTCACGTCAGTATTACTCCAACAGGAATGATTTGAGTGGGTTTTCACGTCAGTATTACTCCAACAGGGATGATTTGAGTGGCTTTTTCACGTCAGTATTACTCCAACAGGGATGATTTGAGTGGCTTTTTCACGTCAGTATTACTCTTCCGGCTAATGAAAATGTCAAAGGAATTTTTTGAATGTGTGCAGTGTTTGTGGTTCAGTAAGATAGTTGGGTAGGGAGATCTGTTTGATATGATTAAAGGTGTGTGTTAAAACTCCTAGGTAGGTTGCAGTTATCTGAACACTCAGGCACACCTTCCGCATTCCTTACAACAGATTGGCAACTAACATGTCCTTCGTTAGGTCAGGAATGGTACGGTTTCGTTTTATGATGTGTCATTTTTACCTGTTCGAAATCAGTATAAGAAAACCCCAAGGGGAGCATTAATGAATTTTCTCACTTTGGTTTCTGCGTTTTCTCACTGTGGTTTCTGTGTTTTTTCACGTGGTTTCTGTGTTTTCTCACCCTGGTTTCTGCGTTTTCTCACTGTGGTTTCTGTTTTCTGACTGGGGGTTTCTGTGTTTCTCACTCTGGTTTCTGTGTTTCTGACTGTGGTTTCTGTTTCCTCACTGTGGTTTCTGTGTTTTCTCACTGTGGCTTCTGTGTTTTCTCACTCAGGTTTCTGTGTTTTCTCACTCTGGTTTCTGTGTTCTCTCATTGTGGTTTCTGTGTTCCTCACTGTGATTTCTGTGTTCCTCACTGTGGTTTCTGTGGTTTCTCACTGTGTTTCTGTTTTCTTACTCTGGTTTCTGTGTTTTCTCACTGTGGTTTTCTGTGTTTTCTCGCTGTGTTTTCTGTGTTTTCTCACTGTGGTTTCTGTGTTTTCTCACTGTGGTTTCTGTGTTTTCTCACTCTGGTTTCTCGTGTTTTCTCACTCTGGTTTCTGTTTTCTCACTGTGATTTCTGGTTTTTCTGACTGTAGTTTCTGTGCTTTCTCACTGTGGTTTCTGTGTTTTCTCACTTTGTTTTATGTATTTTTCTCACTGTGGTTTCTGAGTTTTCTCACTCTGGTTTCTGTTTTCTCACTGTGATTTTTCTGTTTTCTCACTCTGGTTTCTGTGTTTTGTCACTCTGGTTTCTGTGTTTTCTCACTCTGGTTTCTGTGTTTTCTCACTCTTGGTTTCTGCTTTCTCACTCTGGTTTCTGTGTTTTCTCACTCTGGTATCTGTGTTTCTCCACTCTGGTTTCTGTTTTCTCACTGTTCTCTGTGTGTTTTCTCACTGTGGTTTATGTGTTTTCTCACTGTGGTTTCTGTGTTTTCTCACTGTGGTTTCTGTCTTCTCACTGTGGTTTCTGTGTTTTCTCACTGTGGTTTCTGTGTTTTTCTCACTGTGGTTTCTGTTTTCTCACTGTGGATTCTCTGTTTTCTCACTGTGGTTTCTGTTTTCTCACTCTGCTTTCTGTGTTTTCTCACTCTCGTTTCTGTGTTGTTGGTGTTACATCCTGTGTAGTGAATCTCAAGTATCATTTCAGACGTTTTTATAAGCTGTTGAGCTCACGTGTGTGAATTAATGTTAGAACCGTCCCTTTTTGTCTTGTAATGTGTTTTGGGTGGTGGGTGGTGGTCGGCGTCGTGGTGTTTTGTTTGTCTATTTGTTCTTTTTTTTAATTTTATTGTTATTGTTGTTTTCTTTCTTTCTTTTTTTTAAACCTTCGGAGCTGCTCTTTGATCGTAAAAATCCTTGGAGTCACAGGTGCTTGGTGCTTCGGGTATTGCCATAAAGTTGCGCATTCGTCAGGGCCATTCTTCGTTTCGTTTTATCATGAGGATTTTCGGGTGCCGAGAATAGTCTCCTCTGTCTCGTTTGCGGTCCCTGAGAGGAACCAAGTCAGTTTTCCTCTTAACTTGTGTGTGTTGGAAATCCAGAGTGTCTGCGACAAGGAAGCAGCAGCATGAGACATTCCGTCGTGCATCTCTCTATTTCAGCCGACACTATTTGGGGTTGGGAGTAGTGTGGTGGCAGTAATGACGGGAGGGTTCCAGACCTGCGGCATGTTATCAGCTGTTTCTACTGGTTATATATATATAGAGAGGAGAGAGGAGAGAGAGAGAGAGAGAGAGAGAATGTACTGAGGATCAGCGTTATTTAAAAAAAATATTGCTCAATCAACGAACAGTTTCCTCCTTTTATATATATATATATATATATATATATATATATATATATAATATAACTGCTGAACAATTATATTGTGGGAGAAAACAAGTGCAGTTAACAATTCTTCAGTCATTATAGTAACGACTTGGCAAAGATTTGAATTTAACAAAATAAAAAACAAAATTTTTTTTTAAAGATGAAAAAAGGGGGAATATATTATAAATATGAAAAACCCCTTCACTAGCTCCTGAGGGAACCACATACCCCCCCTCGAAGGCAGATCTATTTGTATTGCCTGCTCCTAGGCCTTTCAACCGCTGGATCGGACTCATTCAGGGAGACACGGCTGATTGTGTCTGTGCTCTTGGTGTCAAATAGAGACCACCAAAAGTCCATAGTACAGTGGTGTTCTCATCACCAAGGGTTCAAAAAAGAATCCAACAGCACCCCCAAAGCAGCCAGGGGAAGGGTAATAAAATGGAACAAAAGAAAGTGTGAAGAGGAAAAAAGTTGCTAAAAAAACTAAAAGCATTATGCAAACAGTATAAAATATAGGGGACAATCTTTGAGCCTATGCTTGAGGATCCATTCAAGGATGCAAGGGAGATCAAAAGAGTGGAACAGTCTGAGGGGTCAGCTCTGCTGTTCAGTAACCCAAGCTTTGTGAGTGGCTAAGGGAATTGTACAGAACAACCTTTACTTGGTCCCTAAGAGATGCAATCTCCCACTGATTGACCAAACATTATACGCTGAACAATGAAATAGTGGGAAAAAAAACAAGTGCAGGTTAACATTCGTCAGTCATTATAGAAAACGACTTTGCAAAGATTGAAATTTAACAAAATCAAAACAATTTTTTTTAAGATGAAAAAAATGGGGGAATATATTAAATATGAGAAACCCTTCACTAGCTCCCTGAGGGAACCATCGTACTCCCCCTCAAAGGCAGATCTTTTTGTATTCCCGCTCCTAGGCCTTTTATCCGCTGCCCACCACCATCAGGGAGACCGGCTGATTGTGTCTGTGCTCTTGGTGTCAAATATATATAAAAGAAGGAAAGCTGTCCGTTTTTCTTCATGGATATGAAGAGTTTCCCTCCTTTTTAAAAAAAGGAGTGTACCTCTGGGGGGGACTGTTCCCTTCTCTACTGGTGTTATTCTCGCATATCCACGATGAAACCACAGAACAACGTTGTATGTGAACTGTGGGTGATGATGGAGCTGCTCTTTGTCAAAAAGATCATTTTGTGCACTGACGCTACAACATATAAATAAGTTCGTGAGTATATATATATATATATATATTTATATATATATAAAATATATATATATATATATATATATTATATATATATATATATAACAAACTAATAAATTCCAAGGATAAGTACCGAGCACTGTTCCAGCAACTTACAGAGCAGCTTGGTGTTGCAATGACTGCAAGAAATATTGAATTATAAACAAAGCTGCTCTTATGTCTTAGATTGAAGAAATAGGGGGAGATAAGCATTCATATCTGCAGTGGTAGATGATTCTGCCTAACTAACAGTAATGTGCTTGAGTGGGTAAATGGGGGGAAAAAATATTTATATTTTCTACTTTTCACAAGAAAATGTAGCTTGTTTTGTCTTTCATCATTTTCTTTTTCTTCTTAGGTGGCACCTTTGGTTGGTTTTTTGGAAACTCAACAAACATAATACGGGATTGCACACCAGCCTTTTCTGGGATTGCAGTCTTTTTAAAACTGAAAAGGCAGAGGAGTCAAATTACCACTTTCCGCGGTCACTGGAGGAGAAACCACCAAGTTTCGAAATATCGTATATGACCAGGAGTTATATGTTAGTGTTTTTCCCCCCCTATTGGAGGTTGTTTTCCCCCTTGGAGCTATAAGCTTGCTGAAGGTTCATTGTGAGAAGCATTTTTTCCCCCCATTTACCCAACTCAAGCACATACTGTTAGTTAGGCAGAATCATCTACCACTGCGATATGAATGCTTATTCCCCCTATTTCTTCAATCTAAGACATAAGAGCAAGCTTTGTTTATAATTCAATATTTTTGCAGCATTGCAACACCCAAACTGCTCTGTAAGTTGCTGGAACAGTGCTCGGTACTTATCCTTGGAAATTTTTTAGTTTGTTGTATTTTAGTCCCCTTTCGGATTCATTTAAGAACTGGCCCTCAGCACTTGTGTCTTAAGAGGATATCTTTTTATATTTTCTACTTTCACAAGAAAATGTAGCTTGTTTGCTCTTTCATCATTTTCTTTTGCTTCTTAGGTGGACCTTTGGTTGGTTTTTTGAAAACTCAACAAACATACTACGGTATTGCACACCAGCCTTTTCTGGGATTGCAGTCTTCTTAAAACTGAAAAGGCAGAGGAGTCAAATTACCACTTTCCGCAGTCACTGAGGAGAAACCACCAAGTTTCGAAATATCGGTATATGACCAGGAGTTATTGTTAGTGAGTTTCCCTCCCTATTGGAGATGTCTCCCCCTTGGGACTATAAGCTTGCTGAAGGTTCATTGTGAGAAGCATTTTTTCCCCCCATTTACCCATCAAGCACATACTGTTAGTTAGGCAAGAATCATCTACCACTGCAGATATGAATGCTTATCTCCCCCCATTTCTTCAATCTAAGACATAAGAGAAAGCTTTGTTTATAATTCAATATTTCTTGCAGTCATTGCAACACAAGCTGCTCTGAAAGTTGCTGGAACAGTGCTCGGTACTTATCCTTGGAATTTATTAGTTTGTTGTTATTTTAGTCCCTTGCGGATTCATTCTAAGAACTGGCCCTCAGCACTTGTGTCTTAAGAGGATATCTTTTTATATTTTCTACTTTTCAAAAGGGAAAATGTAGCTTGTTTGCTCTTTCATCATTTTCTTTTGCTTCTTAGGTGGCACCTTGGTTGGTTTTTGAAAACTCAACAAATACTACGGTATTGCACACCAGCCTTTTTGGGATTGCGTCTTTTAAAACTGAAAAGGCAGAGGAGTCAAATTACCACTTTCCGCGGTCACTGAGGAGAAACCACCAAGTTTCGAAATATCGGTATATGACCAGGAGTTATATGTTAGTGAGTTTCCCTCCCTATTGGAGGATGTCTCCCCTTGGAGACTATAAGCTTGCTGAAGGTTCATTGTGAGAAGCATTTTTCCCCCCATTTTACCCACTCAGCACATACTGTTAGTTAGGCTTATCTCCCCTATTTCTTCAATCTAAGACATAAGAGCAAGCTTTGTTTATAATTCAATATATATATATATATATATATATATATATATATATTATATATATATTGTTGCATCCTTGACTGGATGCTCAAGCATAGGCTCAAAGATTGACCCTATTTTTTATACTTTTGAATTATGCTTTAGTATTTCAGCAACTTTTTTCCTCTCCACACTTTCGTTTTGTCCCATTTTACTACCCTTTGCTGGCTGCTTTGAGGGTGCTGTTGGATTCTTTTTTGAACCCTTGGTGATGAGAACACCACAGAATTATGGACTGTGGATGTGTCTCTATTTGACACCAAGAGTACAGACACAACCAGCCGTGTCTCCCGATAAGTCCGATCCAGCGGACGAAAGGCCTAGGAGCAGGCAATACATATGTGTCTTCAAGAGGGATTGCGATGGTTCCTTCAGGCAGCCAGTGAAGTGTGTTCTCATATTTATAATACATTCCCCATTTCTTTATCTTCAGCTTTTTTTTTTTCTAAAAGTATACATTTTTGCCAAGTCATTACTATAACGACTGAAGAATTGTTAGCTGCACTTGATTTCCCCCACTATTTCATTGTTCACCATTATATTGTTTTGGTCAATCAGTGGGAGATTGCATCTCTTAGGAGATCCAAGTAAAGTTGCTCTGTACAATTCTTAGCCATTCACAATGCTTGGGTTATTGAACAGCAGAGCTGACCACTCAGACTGTTCCTAATCTTTTGATCTCCCTTGCATCCTTGACTGGATCCTCAAGCATAGGCCAAAGATTGTCCCCTATATTTTATACTGTTTGAATGATGCTTTTACTTTTTCAGCAACTTTTTTCCTCTCCACACTTTCGTTTGTTCCATTTACTACCCTTTGCTGGCTGATTTGAGGGTGCTGGTTGGATTTTTTTTTAACCCTTGGTGATGAGAACACCACAGAATTATGGACTGTGGTGTGTCTCTATTTGACACCAAGAGCACAGACACAACCAGCCGTGTCTCCCTGTTGGTCCGATTCAGCGCACGAAAGGCCTAGAAGCAGGCAATACAAATTGATGTGTCTTCGAGAGGGATTGCGATGGTTCCCTCAGGCAGCCAGTGAAGGGTTTCTCATATTTATAATGCATTCCCCATTTTCGTCATCTTCAGCTTCTTCTTTTTTCTAAAGTTTAAATCTTTGCCAATTTCATTATTATAACGACTGAAGAATTGTTAGCCTGCACTTGTTTTCCCCACTATTTCATTGTTCAGCATTTACGAGGCCACCCATAAGTTCTCGGATGGGAAAAGATGGAAGCTCACTGGCATTTCTTACGTAGCCCATCTTTTCAAAGTTTCCTCCATCAGTGTGTATGCACTTTTCCATCCTTCTAAACCACGAATCCATCACCCCAGCCCACTCCGACTTAGGTATACCAGAAATCAAGCCCTCGGCAAACGCTCGGGCATCTTCAGGGCTCTCAAACGGCTTTCCTTTCAATTGTTTTTTCAAACGAGGGAACAAAAAGAAGTCACAAGGGGCTAGGTTAGGAGAATACAGGAGGATGAGTGACGAGCTGCACGCTGTTCTCTTGCAATAAGTCTAAAGTTGCAGCTGCCGTGTGGGCGCTGGCGTTGTCGTGGTGGAGGTAGGTGGCGGATACCGGTCCGTGGTCGCCGTGCACTCCAAGCTTCGAACATTTTTGGCAGGCAGGTGTTGATGTACCATTCAGCGTTCACTGTCTTTCTTTCCAGAAGCGGTACAGTAGTCACATGGCCGGATCTTGGGAAGAAAACTGCAATCATTTGCTTTGTGCAGCTTCTTGATCTCTTAAATTTCACAAGTGGGGTTCCCCCTGGAAACAGCCAAACTGACGACTGCTGCTTTGTTTCAGGGTCATACTGGTAAACATAGGTTTCGTCACCTGTGACGATATTGGAGACCCTATCTGATCTTCCTCCGTCAAACTTTTGCAGCATAAACTGGCACCATTCAACCCTAGCCCTCATCTGCTCCCCACTCAGCTGGTGGGGCACCAACGGGCACAACGCTTTCGTACAGAGAGACTGTGCCGAAAATGCGGTCTAAGCTTCCTGATGAAAGGTTTAGAGTATCCTGAGTTCATCCTCCGTGATTCGAGGATTTTCTGTAATCATGGCCTTCACTGTGCTCACGTTCCCTATCGGTAGTAACTGAAACTGGACGTCCACAACGGTCACGATCTTCCAACGACATTGTACCAAACTGAAATTCTTTGAACCACCTATGGACTGTGGATAATGATGGAGCCTTGTCGCCAAAACAGTTTGTCAAACTTATAAAACTTCCTTGAAAGACTTCCTTTGAAGATAGTCATAATCATGGCACGAAATCTCTCCAAGACAGGCTCTCTGCAACACTTTGAAAACCGTCCCCCTTGCCATCCATTTTGCTGTCTAGAACAAATTTGGCTCTGACGATTTTTATCATTTTTTGTGTCATAGCTATTATGACATCGCTTGTGATGATGTTAAAAATTGAAATTATGACGTCAGTGGTTCCTGCGCATCCGAGAACTTATGGGGTGGCCCTCGTATATATTATATATATATATATATATATATATATATATTATATATATTATATATATATATATATATATATATATTATATATATATATATATATATATATATATATATATTATATATATATATATATACTGAAATTGTGGTACACGTCAATGATCACGAGAATAGACCCTACGACGAGTGGCTTCTTCTGTTATTTCTTCTTCTTCTTCTTTAATGTTTTGTTCATGGCTTAAAAGATGAAATTTCATCTGTTCTTGTAATACGTGTACTGAAATGAAACGCTGATATTTGTTGGGGGGGGGGGGGGGGGGGTTAGGAAGAGGGATTTGCTCATGTTTGCAATGTGTTCTTTGAAATTGACATGCAAATCTCTCCTAAACAAATCTTAAATAATGTAAGCAAACCGCCAAGAGAAACGTGGACAAACGAGTCACAAGACAAAACACGATGCGTTTTGACCTCTTAGGTCTTCTTCAGACAAGACACAAACAAACAGGACAATGAAATGAACGAGTTATCACTCAGCTTTGCTCTCTTCAGCGCAAGGAAGGCGTTGAATGAAAACGAGCTTCTCTGCTGTTCCTCATACGTGTTATCAAAACAAGGTAGATCAAGCCTTGCTTGCTCAAGAATGCAAATTTGACCTTGAGGGAGGGATTGGAGCGGGACGCAAGGGGACGTGGAGATGGTGGGGGGGGGGGGGGAGCGGAATCGTGGAAAAAAAAGCGTTTGTCTGTTATGCTGACGGATGATTCTCCATGTGGTGAGGCTTTCACAACGGTTGGAAACTCATGGCAGTGGTGCGTTGTTAGTTTGATAACCCGATTCAAAATTGTGGAAGCTTATTTAATCCTGTGTGCTGTTTCATTATTTAATTCTGTACTTGTAAGGGGAAAAAAATGTACAAGACAAAAAAAGAAAAAAAGCGAGAGAAAAAGAATCACGCAAAAGAAAATCTTTGGGCCTCTTCTGGAATCTAATACTGACAAATGAAAACCTAGGTATCTAATACTGACAAATGATACTTAGGTATCTAATACTGACAAATGACACTGAGGAATCTAAGTTCAGAGTATGTAGTCTGGGATGCTTTGTTACAGCTGTTGTTGTCGATGTAGTTGTTGTTGTTCTCTTCTTCTTCTTCTTCTTCTTCTTCTTCTTCTTCCTCCTCCTCCTCCTCCTCCTCCTCCTCCTCCTCCTCCTCCTTCTCCTCCTCCTCCTTTCTTCTTCTTCTTCTTCTTCTTCTTCTTCTTCTCTCTTCTTCTTCTTCTCCTTCTCCCTCCTCCTCCTCTCCTCCTCCTCCTCCTCCTCCTCCTTCTTCTTTCTTCTTCTCTCCTCCTCCTCCTCCTCCTCTCCTCCTCCTTCTCCTCCTCCTCCTCCTCCTCCTCCTCCTCCTCCTCCTTCTTCTTCTTCTTCTTCTTCTTCTCCCCTCCTCCTCCTCCTTCTTCTTCTTCTTCTTCTCTTCTTCTTCTTCTTCTCTTGTTCTTCTTCTTCTTTTTCTTTCCGGATTGGTTGGTTTACTGACAGCCATTGATCCAAGAATTCTGATGCCCTTGTTCTTATTGTTACTGATGTTGTAATCGTCGTTGCTGCTGTTTTATGGCAAGATGCTACTACTGTTACTCCTAATCACCTCCTCCTCCTCCTCCCTCCTCCTCCTGGTAATATGGCCACCATTCTCCTTCTGCCGTTGCTGCACTAATACTGTTACAGCTGAGATTAGTTTCCAGTGTTTTTGCAGCCGACGCAGCGTATCAGCCCGAACGATTAATGGTCAGCAATGAAATCAGAACCAAAAACCCGAGGGCGTCTAATTAGCCTCATTCCTCTCCCTTCCTTCAGCCTAACACAATTAACGCCTTGCTGACCGTGCAAAGAAAGAGACCGGTGTACAAGTGAAACGAATCGCCCCCTTCAGAGAATTTTTCCCCCGGGGATAACTCTGTGGATCCTGGTACTACTTTTTGGCTTTCATCTTTAATATCCCTCACAGCTCCAACCGTAGATCTACGTCCACTCTCATGATGATTTTCCTCCACCCCGCCCCCCCCCCCCCCCTCCACGTGGCTACACCTAGCGTAGACCTGTCAACCTCAGCATCAACAGCCCACCGGCAACAATCCATATCAAGCAACACGAGGAAACGTACGGGTGGAGACACTGCACTACTGCTGAGTCACTTCATTGATGATCAGTGGTGTCTGTTCTGATTCATCATAGGCAGCGTACCATCCTCTGAGCCCTTTAACCGTAAGCATCGCTTCATTGCGGGGCCAGTGTGAATGCGCGTCCTCCTCCGGAGGGCGATACCACATCCATCCAACGACAGACCCGTGAGCTTGCCGATACCGGTGATTTGGACACGAACACCGGAGGGCCAGAATAGCTCAGTGGTAGAGCGCCGGACTCGTAATCTTGGTGATCCTGGGGCTGCGGGTTCGAATCCCCACCGGGCCGTTTCGGTACAGGGGGATTTTCACCTCGGAGTTAACATTGATTCTGACTCCATTTCCCATACAGTCCTTCGAATGAGACAATAACCGAGGTTGCGTGTCTGAACGCACGCATAACATCTTGCACTTACGTAGAATCCCATCACCAACTTCTGGAAGAGAAGGCCAGTTTGGCCGTTGGTTTGGATGACACGTTACACATAGCATGCACCTTCCGCGAAGCTGGAGTATGGCTGCCTTTATGGCGGGATAAAAAAAACCCTCATACACACAAAACTCCACTCCCTTTGTTGGGTAGATGGGATGAATCCTTGCCTGTCTACGCAGGGAGTGTCTGCAGGAGTGCCAGCCTGCGTACGCAGAAAGAAAGAAAAAAGACACGATCTCTCCACGGGCATGGACATGGAGAAGAAATTAAAAAGAAAAGGGTGTGCCATGAGAGCTAGACACGAAGGGCACGGCATTTCATACTTTGTGTTGTAATAACCGATGGGGATGAGGGTGTTCAAGATGATGCTGCGAAGCTCCGCTCAGATCAGAGACTGCAAGACAGGGTTGTACAATACGCTTCCTTTCATAAACCAACCCAACGTCAACCACCCCGAGAGATACAGATACTTGCAGATTTAGTCGGGAATTTTAAGCAACACTCTCAGATGCGTTTCCAATGTGTGGATGATACTCGACTGTGTGGTTCTATTTATCTCTTTTCAGCCCGTAGCAGGGGTCGATTGAAATCGAAAATCAAACGTTGTTTCGCATGTAAACGCCTCAGTCTAGATTCGAACCCATTCCTCTCAGCCACAAGTCAGTGATGCCAACCATTTTACCATTGGGGCTGGTTTGGTTTAATCTTCATCCCGTCTGTTCATCAGACTGTTCACAGATAAACAAAACAAAAAGTCTGACACGATAGTCGGACAGACACAGGACGAAGTGTGCAGATTTGTTGATAATGTCAGTATGTTCAAGTCCTTTGACTGCGTTATGGCTGGCATCAGGAAACGTTTTGCTTTCATGAAGTATGTATGTTTGCTTGTTTGTGCGTGCATGCGTATGTGTGTGTGAGGGGGGGGGGGGGCAAAGAGAGAGAGAAAGAGAAGAGAGAGAGAGAGAGAGAGAGAGAGAGAGAGAGAGAGAGAGAGAGAGAGAGAGAGAGAGAGAGAAAGAGAGACAGACAGACAGACAGACAGACAGACAGAGACAAAGGCAGCAACAGAATCAGACAGTGACACATACAGACGGATTAAACAGACATGCGTATGAAAAACAAACAAAGAACACTCAAACAAACACAAACAGACAAGAACAGGAGATAACGAAAATATGAGAGAGAGAGAGAGAGAGAGAGAGAGAGAGAGAGAGAGAGAGAGAGAGAGAGAGAGAATCAAAGAGATGATATATACCGATAGAAGAACACTCATGTGCGCAAACTAAACACGAGAAGCGGGAATGCGCAGCAAATGGCTTGAAATGGCATCCTGCAATTTTTTCCAAATAACACAGCGAGGCCGCGCTCACGCAGAGCGTGCACATCAAAACAAGAAACACCCCTCTATTACACACACACGCCACCAAAGGGGAAAACAAAAAGAAAGAAAAACAGATAAAAGAGGGACAGCTCAAAACGGTCTTTGGGGACGATTCTGGAATATCAGGAATCCACTCTCCTCTCCAATGGCCGAGAGATCGGACCTCTACCTCCTTCCCACTCCACATCCCTCGTGCCATTTGCATCGTCTTCCTCGGTGATGCTGTCTACAGTGAAACGAAGGTTTGGGAAGATGGTGATGCATTCCGGAGTAGCACACAGACACACACACACACCACACACACACACACACACACACACACACACACACACACACACACACACAACACACACACACACACACACATATTTGTCGATCTCTCTCTCTCTCTCTCTCCTCTCTCTCTCTCTCTCTCTCTTCTCTCTCTCTCTCTCTCTCTCTCTCTCTCTCTCTTCTCTCTCTCTCTCTCTCTCTCTCTACCTCGCTCTCTCTCTCCCTATATATCTATATCTATATCTATCTATCGATCTCTCTCTCTCTCTCTCTCTCTCTCACTCTCTCTCTCTCTCTATATAAAATATATAATATATATAATTATATATAAATATATATATATATAGAGAGAGAGAGAGAGAGAGAGAGAGAGAGAGAGAGAGAGAGAGAGAATAATAAACAAAGCTTGCGCGTTCTTAGATTGCAAAAAATAGGGGGAGATAAGCATTCATATCTGCAGTGGCAGACAACTGTGCCTACCCAACAGCAATGCGCTTGAGTGGGTGAATGGGGCAACAACAAATACCCCTCAAAATGAGCCTTCAGCAAACGTATACCGGTATCTGACCAGGAGTAATAATATATTAGTGAATTTCCTCCCCTTTGAAGATGGTCTCCTCCTTGGAGAAAATAGTTTGCTGAGGGCTCATTTTGAGGGGAATTTGTTGTTCCCTATCAGCCATTCAAGCACATACTGTTAGTTAGGCAGAGTTGTCTGCCACTGCATATATGAATGCTTATCTCCCCCTATTTTTGCAATCATTGCAACACCAAGCTGCTCTGAAAGTTGCTGGAATGGTGCTCAGCTACTTATCCTTGGAATGTATTAGTTTATTATATATATAATATATATATATATATATATATATATAATATATATATATATATATATGTGTGTGTGTGTGGTGTTGTGTGTGTGTGTGTGTGTGTGTGACATTGTGTAAGTACACACAACAGTTGCGTCCCTCTCTCTCTCCTCCTCTCTCTCCTCTCTCTCTTCTCTCTCTCTCTCTCCTCTCCATTATTTTCATACTTCCTCTTAGATCGATTAGTTTTGTCCCAAGAAGTGGGAACCACAGACAAGGATGTTCGTCACAATTCGTTTTGAAGACAGCGAACTCGACTCTCTCTCTCTCCTCTCTCTCTTCTCTCTCTCTCTCTCTCTCTCATCTGCTTTGGTTTCTTTCTGTTCTTTC
>CM031628.1:51801655-51804155 GCA_018398815.1 Conus ventricosus | reverse complement strand
AATAACAACAATAATAATGATATTAGTGATGATAATAATGATGGTGATGATGGTGATGATGATGATGATCATAACTTCAGTGATTACATTCAAATATCAATCAGTCGAAAAGCAGTTCTCGAACAGTCTCACCCATCTCATCCCAGGACAATCGGTCACAGTGTTCAGGACTATTATTTCTCACTCAGACTGCAAATTGAATTTCCTTCTAACCTTTGGCCATGGTCATGACCTTCAACTGTGCCCTCCAGCCATGACCTTCACATTAATGTCACCCAGCCGTCAACTGGCGTGGTTCGTAAGTGAGAAAAGATTCTGTCTGCCTCTGTCCACAGTACCCCCCCCCCCTCCCACCCCTCGCCAGCCCCTTAATTCCACTCTCTGTGTGTTGTGTGTGTGGTGTGTGTGTGTGTGTGTGTGTGTGTGTGTGTGTGTGTGTTAGTCTGTCTGTCCGTCTGTCTGTGTGATATTTCTGAATACAGGAATTGATAGGATTGAAGGGAGATAGTACGTTTAATGACATTATGAGTAAAGCAAACTGGCATTGTCTTTTATGTCTCTTAATCTGTCGTGGAGTAAATAATTGGTACCTCCAGGAGAGCAAAAGGTTTCGGCTATTGTCTTGAATGCAATTTGTTATAAACTGAACGAAATAAAGTTAAAGGTGTGTGTGTGTGTGTGTGTGTGTGTGTGTGTGTGTGTGTGTGTGTGTGTGTGTGTGTGTGTGTTTGTGCGCACGCGCGCATGCGTGCGTGCGTGTGTGTGTGTGTGTGTGTGTGTGTGTGTGTGTGTGTGTGTGTGTGTGGTGTGTGTGTGGTGTGTGTGTGTGTGTGTGAAATTCATTTCTGAAAGATATGACATTTCAATGAAGCAGTGCATCTATTAGTTACAAACAAAAATGTCGAAATATCGGAACTACCACTCTGATCATTAACCGTGATAAAATCATGTAGAAGGTCCTCATTTGTTTCTCTGGAAGCCAGTTTCAGCCACTAATTCAATCCAGCAAGTAAAGGCATGCAAGATATCCTAAGTTACATACACAGGTCAAAGTTGTAATCCCCATCAACCACACAGCAATGCGCCACACTTGATATGTCACGGCACGCTTTTAGGGCACACCTCAGTGATACAATCTGCAAGTCATAATAGAGAGAAAAGTGAGTAAAAGAAGCAATCTCTTTCCAAATGGAGTATTTCTTATAGAACAATCTGGATGAGAATTTCCAACATTGACATTTAAGAGAAGAACTGATGACTGCAGACCATTTCGCCTGCTGTGTTTTTGGTTGTTGTTGTTGTTGTTGTTGTTGTTGTGTTGTTGTTTGTTTGTTTGTTGTTTGTTTGTTTTTAGCTTAACATAAATGTCAGAACCATCAGTAAGATGATGACAAACTTTAAAAGAAGGGAGAAAGAGGAATTCGGATTCGTCCTATCCAGCAATTGGAAGTTAAGGCACTTTTTAACAGTAAATAATAATAATTAATATTTTTTAAAAATCTTACACAGGAGAGCAAAAGTTTAGTCTGCTCAGTTTTAGAGTTTAGATGACATGGAAGAAATAGTGAAGGTCGATTTCGAAGTAATGGCTGCATACACACGAATAAGTGCGCAGGGCAGTTGTAGACGACAACTACTACTACTACTACTACTACTACTACTACTACTACTACTACTACTACTACTACTATTAATAGTAATAATAATAATGATAATAATAATAGTAATATTAGTAGTGATAGTGGTCGTCATCATAATAGTAGTGGCAGTAGCAGCAGCTTCAGTGGCAGTAGTAGTAGTTGTAGTAGTAGTAGTAGTTTAGTAGTAGTAGTAGTAGTAGTAGTAGTAGTAGTAGTAGTAGTAGTAGTGTAGTCGTCGTCGTCGTCGTCGTCGTCGTTGTCGTAGTAGTAGTAGTAGTAGCGGCAGTAGCGGCAGTAATGGCAGCAGCAGCAGCAGCAGCAGCAGCAGTAGTAGTAGTAGTAGTAGTAGTAGTAGTAGTAGTAGTAGTAGAGTAGTAGCAGTAGTAGTAGTAGTGGTGCTGGTGCTGGTGCTGGTGGTAGCGATAGTAGTAAAGGTAGTACTTGTAGCGTTTGTAGTACTATTTGTGATCATAGTTATACGAGTATGAGTGTTTTTGTTTCCACTATCATGACCATGCTTATCATCTTTATCACCATCATAATAAGTAAAACTGTCACAATGAAGACCTCTAGGGCTGCTATTTCATGGTGTGAGTGCAACTGCTTCTAACTGGCCAATGTACATGCAGACGAACACCCTTTCCAACTGCGTGTTTGCCATGTTCATACTGTTGACCAGCCTGCAAAAGGAACATGCCAACGGATCCGGCACATGTCACGTCTGACCAATCTGCATGGTGCCTTTTTATGTACGACAGGAGAATTCCTCATCTGCCCTGATTGTCGGAGTGGAAAATTCGTACCCCTTCAGCTTCAGCTCACTGGGCCTCATTCAGCACACAGAATGTGCGGGAAGATGT
>CM031628.1:51791655-51799155 GCA_018398815.1 Conus ventricosus | reverse complement strand
ATATGCGTTAAGACTGCATCAACGCCAGTTCCACCTCTTCCACGTGCCACTGAACACAGTGCAAAGACCATCAGAGAGGAACTCACTGATCCCACTCTCAAAGAACGCTGTGTGAAGCATGAAATCCGCTGATAGGAACCAAGAGTGCATTAACCATGGCGGAATCCATGCGATACACTCAGTGGAGTGCATTAACCATGGCGGAATCCATGCGATACAGTCAGTGGAGTGCATTAACCATGGCGTAAACCATGCGATATAGTCAGTGGAGTGCATTAACCATGGCGTAAACCATGCGATATAGTCAGTGGAGTGCATTAACCATGGCGTAAACCATGCGATACAGTCAGTGGAGTGCATTAACCATGGCGTAAACCATGCGATATAGTCAGTGGGGTGCATTAACCATGGCGTAAACCATGCAATATAGTTGGTGGAGTGCATTAACCATGGTTGTAAATCCATGCGATACAGTCAGTGGAGTGCATTAACCATGGCGTAACCATGCGATATAGTCAGTGGGGCGAGTCAGGTCTCCATGTCATTCATGTATGGAACCACTAGCATTATGCTTCCTAAATAGGTCAATGATGTGGACGATCAGTTCCGTTGCATCCCTGTCCCAATATCTCTCTGTTTGAGTGTTCGTGCACTTGCTTTGTTGCACGTGCTATTTCCCTCTCTATTTCACACCAATGATAATGATCGCGGGGGTAGTGAATCGTGACGATTTTATGGCAATACGATCATCAGCATAGCAGTCACGGCAACAGTGTAAATGGTGATAGTTGTTGTGGTAGTTCTGTTGTTATGTCACCAGTACTTCTATCACCATTACCATTACCACGACCCCGACCACCACCCCTATTACTACTGCTACTACATTATTACTGCCACTACTATTATGATGATGACTACTATCACTGCTTCTGCTGCTGCTACTGGTGCTGCTACGACTGGTTTTGTTGTTTTCTTACCTTTATTTGCTTGCAATCAGCAATAAATTCCGAATCCATCTTAGCTATTTCGTCCATGTCATCCAAACTTAGAAACTGAGCACACTAAAAGTTTGCTCTCCTGTGTAACGTTTTATTCTTATCATTATTCACTGTTCAAAAGTACTTCTCCAGCTTCTAATCGCTGGGAAAGACGAATCAGAGTTTCTATTCTTTCTTTCAATGCTCGTTATCGACTTCCTGATTATTGTGAAGTGTTTTGTTAAAGAAAAAGGCTGCTTCATCGCATCCTCATTTGGTCAGAATGGGCAGGCAGAGTCAGGGAAGCAGTCAATCTTGTACTTCAATGTCAATGTTGAAAATGTCCAGCTGATTGTTTGGATAGTCACTGTGTCAACTGGAAAGAGACTGGTTTCAAAGCGAGGTGATGGCAGGTCAAAAGCGAAACAAACTTAAATGAAAAAATCACTGTTCCATTCAGTGAAAGAGAAAAACACATTCCGCAATATCTTCAGTGAAAGAGAAAAACACATTCCGCAATATCTTGTCTTTTAATTTGCTTGTCTCTTTCTTTGGCCGGAACAGTCATTATTCTTTTCAGTCAGGAAAGAGATCCATGTTTGATGAGGATGACACTTTTCCCTGTGTATGGTAAGGGACTCTCTCTCTCTCTCTCTCTCTCTCTCTCTCTCTCTCTCTCTCTCTCTCTCTCTTACACACACACACACACACACACAACACACAACACACACACACACACACACACACACACACAAACACACACACACACACAGAGTAAGGTAGTGAAAGAAGGTTGGTAGAGAGAGGGTGAGGATGAGGGTGGGTAACTTGGGTTTACACGTGTCGGGGTGGGTGAAGAGAGAATTAATCAGGTATGAACTGCTTTATTCATCGCTCTCTAAACATTCCCTCCATCAGCACTCATCACGCTTCCTTGTTAAGCATTCCACCAAAGATATTGCAAGTACCAAGACCTGCACACGAAGAAGACCACGAAACGAACAAGAACAGAGTTAATAAGTGAATAGTGGTAGATGAGGTCAGCTTGCACCTTCACTTGGTTTTCTCTCTCGTCTGAATCCACACCTTTCCGTATGAAACCTGATATTTTCCACTCCAAAAAGTTATCAGCGTTGTCCACTCAGTGTCAAAGGCTCTCAATAAGATTCCTTGTTAGATGTCCCATTCCATCCAAACAAAGATTTGACTAACAATCTAATCTAGATGTAGTTCCTGGTAAAATTCCCCGAGGGCGCACGAGTCAAGAAACATGGGTCCGAATTAAGTGATCAGGTCCGATGTAAGGCTTTCGGTCACTTCAAGACAAGTCTTCTTCTCTCTCCTAATCCACAAGCTGTTCCGTTCAGTGACGCTGAAATTTCCACTGATGGGTGTTCATGCAGGCGACTACGAGATCGTCAGAGAGAGAGAGTTAGAAGAGAGGTCAAGGAGAAATAGGATAGAATCTGTAGCAAAGAAAAGATAAACCCAACGACAACAATCTACATGCAGGGTCAAGCCATGAACAACACCGCCGACACACAAGGACAAACTACACGAGCATGCACATTACACACCACAAGTCGCACGCAAGCACGCAGAGCACGCGCACGCATGAGATCATCAAGCATATCACACTGAGACACACACTTTGAACACCACGAGGACGGTATGTTTGCTGAGTTCGATACAAGGTAGATGAACACCAGACAGAACGAGCTGTGAATGCATTGAGAGAGCCCATGAACACTAAGGCACATCCCTCACATGACACTACACAAGCAAAGCACATCACACAAACACAGATCCCTCACACACTTAACAACAACCTCTCAAAAAACCCGTAGTGCCATCGCACGCACGTGATCACGGAATTGTCGGATGACTACTCTCACATTTTAAAATATTACACCATAATATACCATGCATTTTGACGATACGAGGACGGTATTACTTTCCTAAATTTTCATAGACTCTGCGTTGCATTGCACAAACTGACTACATCAGTTTGCAAGTAACGTCATTACGGTGTAATAAGAATCTCTAATGACCTACCAAGGAAAAGCATCAACAGCAACAGCAGAGAATCCCTTCACAGCGCCTTGTTTCATCTTCATCTCTCTCTCTACCGTATGCTCCTTATCTGAAGGCTGATTCAGTCTCTTTTTGTTCGATCTTCTCTGCTTTTTTCTTATGTATTCGCATATTATTGTGTGTTTTGTGATGTTGGATGAGAAGTTTCTTCCTGTGTTTGTCTGGTCTTTCCGTCTTCTGTTTGTCGTGCTTCTTCTCTCATCTCGTCTTCTCTCATCTTTGAGTAAAGATCGATCTCAATGAAAACCTACTCGTTAAAATGCTCAACCCACCCACTCTGTTACCATACCCTTTTCTCCTCCCTCCTACCATCTCTCTACCTCCTCTACCTCTCTCTCTCTCTCTGTATTTTCTCTTATTCCTTTGCATCCCCATCTCTGTTATGTGTAGTGTTGCTGTTGCTAGTTCGTGTTGTGTGTGCGATGTTGATGCAGGTGTAGATGGTTGGCTTCTGTCTGGATTATCTCAGTCACATCTCGTCTGTTCTCTCTGTCTGTCTCTTCTGTCTCTCTCTCTCTCTCTCTCTCTCTCCCCCCCTGTCTCTCTGTCTCTCTCTGTGGTGTGCTCTCTCTCTCTCTCTCTCTCTCTCTCTCTCTCTCTCTCTCTCTCTCTCTCTCTCTCCTCTCTCTCTCTGATACACACCCTGCTCTGTCAACTGAGACTTCCAATGATTCTACTCCAACAAATGTTAATGCAAACATATGGTTTAATCATAGATCAGAGAGACCTTTCTGTGGAAAGGCATTGTCAAGAAATCACTGGTGTCAAGAAATCACTGGGGCATGTCCTTCTGCAGCAAAAGTAAAGATCAATCACTGACAAGCCATTCATGGTCCAGTTAATAGACCGATGTGTGAAACTCTCTAGCGTGTATGGCCAATGAAGTACGGGGGTTTCGCACGGTAATCCTAGCCTGATGTTTACGGTTTGGTGATTGGGTGAAAAGGCGAGTCCCGTGTTTTCGTGTGATGAAGTCAGTGAAGCAGATCTTTCGTGGACTTGAGAGAGCACTTTGAACTGTCTTCTCCATGCCTGAACAAATTGCTAAGGTGTAACAGAATGGAAGCCTCCCCCTGTTGCTAAAAGAGAGAGAGAGAGAGAGAGAGAGAGAGAGAGAGAGACTCAAAGACTCAAAATTTTTATTCAGATAAAGGCCTAGGCCCCTTACTGAAGGGGGATGTTCACATAACTAAGCGAGAGAAAAGCCAGTGACATATACCAAATCAACAATTAATAAACGAAATAAGATTCTTCATTGTATACATTGAAAACTAACATTCTATGAAGTAACGATTTTCAACCTTTTTTGCGCCAGATAAATATACATTGCTAAATTTTTCATTGTAGTCTCATTCTGTGACGACATAAGTAAAGTTAACCTGAAATTGCATGGAGCCTTATAGTATTTCAGTTGTATAAATTTTTCTCTAAGATCATTCAGAGCAGGGCAGCAAAATAAAAAGTGCAATTCATCTTCTTTTCCAGTGTTGCATAGACGGCATGTAAGCATATTTTCATTTCTGACGCTGTATCTAAAGCAATGGCATGCAATACGAGACACACCAAATCGAAACTTGGTCAATTCACTTTTTATATATTATTCATTTTTAGCTCAATATACAGTTCTCTCAAATGAGTAGTTTTAAACAACCTGTACTGTGCAAATCTGTCACTAGTATATATGTGATCATGCCAGTCCTGCCATCTGCAATCAATAATTCTTTGCCTAAAAGATGTTAAAAAACCTGATATATTTTGGGCAACCTGGTTGTCCCAGACATACGCAAATCCATAAGAATTTAAACAATGACGAACATTTGTAACCCAAGTCCTCTTTCCATGAGAATCTAAATTTAATAACATTTTGTATGCCTTAAACGGTAGCCTATCTTCATTCATTCTGGTCAGTTTCAGCCAATACTTAATACATTTCATGTATGAATTGAGGTAAATTGGATATCTGCCTAGTTCACCATAAATAAGATCATTTGGTGTTCGACTATCGACATTAAGAAAGCGTTTCAATGCAAACAAATGTACTTTTTCTATTTCTGTCGTTTTTTTCAAAAGCCCATATTTCCGCACCATACTGTAGCATTGGCTGAATCTGAGAGTCAAATAGTTTACTAAAGACACTGAAAGCATTGCAATCTAATTTATATAAGACATTTAGCAAGAGAAAAACCGCTTTCTTCCCTTTATTAGCTATACTTTGGCAAGCAAAACTAAACTGAGTCTTGTTGAGAAATAGATTCCAAGATACTTATACGCATTTACTACTTGTACTCTCTCATTTCCATACGTCCATTTCTCATTTGCCGACAAATACCCTCCCTTACGAAAAATAATGATATTAGTTTTCTTCATATTACTTTCAGTTCTAATTTACTCGCAGCATTATATAAATTATTTAACTGTCTCTGTAAACCCACTACTGTTATAGACAATAGAATAATGTCATCAGCAAAAAGTAGGATAAATAATTCTATGAGATCAAACGTAACTCCATGAAGACCTTTCTCAATTATTTCCAAAGCCAGTTCATTTATAAAAAGTGAAAACAAAACAGGACTACAGACATCACCCTGCTTGACCCCTCGTGTACAGTTCAACGCATCAGACAGTGTTGCCCCAGACCTTACTCTTGCCTTTACTTCGTTATACATGCTTTTAACACAACGATACAACTTACCCTTAATTCCGTTTTTGATCAGAACTGGCCACAATAACTTTCTAGATATAGAATCGAATGCCTTTTCAAAATCCACAAAAGCAACATTATAACTTCCTATTATAGGCGAATTGTTTTTGGATAGCAGCAAGCAAAGTAAAAATGTGATCGATTGTCGAATATCCCTTTTTAAATCCGGCTTGGTACTCACCTGTAACATCATTCTGGGTAATCCATTCTTGTAATCTACTATTAACAATTGAACTGTATAATTTGCTACTAATGTCACATAAGGAAATACCTCGATAATTGTTAACGTCATTGACATGACCTTTCTTATATAAAGGAATGATTACGGATTCTGTCCAATTTTTCGGAAAAATTCCTTTCTCAAATAAATAGTTAAATAGTGAGACTAGGAAATTAACAACTGGTTCCCCGGAATTTTTGAAGAACTCACTTATAAGTCCATCTGGACCAGCTGACTTACCATTCTTTAGCTTTCTAATGGCAAGTAAAACTTCTGCTCTCGAAATGGCCTGTCCAGTTCATTGTCTTCATTGTCTTCAACGTGGGTGATATCAATTATCTCTTCTTCGTCTTTTTCCAAAACACTTTTAAAATGATCATACCATTCATTTATACATATATCATTTAAAGGCTGGGATTTTCTTTTCGAGATCTTGTGCATTGTATCCCAGAAGTTCTTTTGACTTTTTACAGAGTTTGCCAATTCATTTACTAACGATTCGTTATGATCTTTCTGTTTTCTTATATTTAGGTTCTTATACTCACGTCTTGCAATGCAAAGCTGGCTTCTAATATTAATATCCAATGTTGTTCTAAACCTTCTCAGCAGTCTTCGTACTCCACGTCTTGCCCGTGTACATTGTTGATCGAACCATTCCTTCTCTTTGACCTTTTTACCTAGCAAGACTTTTCTCTTCATATCAACAGCTTGCTCTTTAACAATCTGATTGAACATGTCAAGGGATTTATTCACATCTCTATATATAAAAGCTTCTGCCATATCAAGTTTCTGCTGCACATGATATGAGCTCATAGACATAGTAAATCGTTCCGCATACATCTCTTTCCAACAATATTTTGTCATAAATTGAGCTCTGTCTATGCTTGGTTTTCTGTTAAGCATTCTTTTTCTGTTTGCCTTTGAATGGATAATAAAAGGGGTAAGTGATCGGATTCGATTCTTTCAAGAACTCTTAATGTTACACGGTCATTCAAGAAATTGAACAAGTTCCCAGATGATAGAAAGTAGTCATTAACACTACTTCCCGAGTCCGAAATAAAACGTGTAACGACCTTCAAGGTCACCAATACATACACCATTGTAAATATATAAACCAAATACAGTACACATGTTAAGTAGTTTTTTCCCATATGAATTCAATACAGTGTCCTCAGAACACCTCTGTATTTTGTTGTCCACATCCTTTACATGGTTAATGTGGAGTTCCCCATCATGCAGAATATCAGGGAAAATATTGGAAGTCCTAGCATTTAGATCACCACATAATAATAAATCAAAATCATCGACACACAGTGATTTCTCCATGACACATTCCTCCAACATATCTATTCCACTGTTGTAACCGTATAATGAATAATATGGGGAATTGTCTGGGGGAACATAAGTACATATAAGCAGGACATTCTTACTCAGTCCAAAAAAATCTTTTTCCAGCATAAATGATAAACAATACTTATAATCACAATCAAGCGGATGGACACAAGAAA
>CM031628.1:51779155-51784155 GCA_018398815.1 Conus ventricosus | reverse complement strand
TACGATCACACACACACACACACACACACACACACACACACACACAACACACACACACACACACACACACACACACACACACACACACCTTGTGCACGCATGCATTAACAATCCCAGCAACACAGAGAGCAAGAGAGAGAGAGAGAGAGAGAGAGAGAGAGAGAGAGAGAGAGAGAGAGAGAGAGAGAGAGCGAGAGAGAGAGAGAGAGAGAAAAAAAGAGAGAGAGATGTACACACACATACACACACACGCATACACACACACACACACACACACACACACACACACACACACACACACACACACACACACACACACACACACATCTGTTCAATTAAATGCATGCTGGTGTGCATGCATACAACTCACACACACACACACACACACACACACACACACACACACACACACACACACACACACACACACACACACACACACACACACACACACCTTGTGCACGCATGCGTTAACAGTCCCAGCAACACAGAGCTTCAGCGTTTTCCATGAGATATTAAAGAAAGTGTACAGAATGTCAGAGAGAAACCCACCGATCCCACATGCCCTGTCACAGATCCCACATGCCCTGTCACAGATCCCACATGCCCTGTCACAGATCCCACATGCCCTATCAAAGATCCCACATGCCCTGTCACAGCATAAAACCCACCGATCCCACATGCCCTGTCACAGATCCCACATGCCCTGTCACAGCATAAAACCCACCGATCCCACATGCCATGTCACAGCATAAAACCCACCGATGCCCTGTCACAGCATAAAACCCACCGATCCCACATGCCCTGTCACAGATCCCACATGCCCTGTCACAGATCCCACATGCCCTGTCACAGATCCCACATGCCCTATCAAAGATCCCACATGCCCTGTCACAGCATAAAACCCACCGATCCCACATGCCCTGTCACAGATCCCACATGCCCTGTCACAGCATAAAACCCACCGATCCCACATGCCCTGTCACAGCATAAAACCCACCGATCCCACATGCCCTGTCACAGCATAAAACCCACCGATCCCACATGCCCTGTCACAGCATAAAATCAACTAAGTAATCATTAACCGTTTTACAATCGAATTTACATCATTTTGATAGTCCATAGACTCTAGCCATGAAGATATTACTGCATCTCATTTTTCCAAGTTGTTCTGGTTTTATCTTCAGCCGCGCCACTCTTCCACCATTCTTTCTTTCACTGACCTGTGATCAATACTTGTCGGATAAGCCACCCCTCATAAGTCACTCACCAACCTGTGAGAACATCGCTCACCAACTGATGGAAGCAGTTTCCAACACCATACACAGCCAGACTTATGAGGGGTGGCTTACCCGACAAGTCTTGATCATAGGTCAGGGAAAGAAAGAATGGTGGAAGAGTGGCGCGGCTGAAGATAAAACCAGAACAACTTGGAAAAATGAGAATCGAATTTACACTCTCAACGAAGCGATTCCGTTCTCCGTGTCTGAAGAAAATTTACAACTCTGTAATTCTACATTCTTCGAAGCTGCGAACCTTCTATCTCTGTCCACTTCATCTCTCCGAGTGTCTGTTTATAAACTTCATTTGTTGCCTAGGCTTGTTTTCTCCATCTCTCTCAAATAATGAAGATGATAATGATGGTGATAAGAATAGTGATAGTCAGGTAGCAAACACACGGCAACGACAACAACAACAGCGGCGGCAGCGAAGAAGAAGCGGGAGTAACAGAAATAGTTTTAGTTGTAGCTGTTACACGACTACTGCGACCACTACAACTACTAGAATTACTGCTTGTAGCGTGGTGGTGGTGGGGTGTGTGTGATATTGGTGGCGGTGGTACTATTGCCACCACTGCTACTATTACTGTTACTACTACCATTTCCAAAACAACAACAACTACTGCTGCTGCTGCTGTTGCTGCTGCTATTGCTGCTGCGACTACTGCTACTGCTACTACTACTGTTGTTGCTGCTGCTGCTGCTGCTGCTACAGCTACTGCTATACTTCTGCGATGACTAATTATTCTTCTGTTGTTACTACTACTACTACTGTTACTACTACTACCACTACTACTACTACTACCGCTGCTACTGCTATTATTACTTCTACTTCCACTTCTGCTGCTGCTGCTGTTACTACTACTACTCCTACTACTACTAGTTCCACTACTGCTGCTGCCGCCGCCTCTGATATCTTCGTTTCTTTCCTCGTACAAACCCACTTGCGCGCAATCATTTAACCCATAATCCGTCGTCGCCATTACGCCCATTTCATCCAGGCTTAAAACACCGAGCACTCTTAACATTTTGTAATCTGTGTGTGTGTTTATTCAGTCGTTCGTTTGTTTGTTGTCTTATTACTTACGGCTAGAGACTACCTCACTGCCACTTACTAGAAAGGACGACTACGCCAACTCTGTCTTCCCCTTTTGTTTGAGTGGAAGCCATCACTTCGCTGATTGTTCTGACATGGATGCTAACAAGGGAGGGTGCTTCAGGGCATGCTCATTGGGTCAAAGTCGGTTGGCGCAACGGTCAGGAAGGCGTCATGTTATGTGAATCCTTTGGGTAAAACTCACCGTTCGTACTGCTCACCTTATTTGTTTGGATCATTATCCAGTCACTGGGGAAGAGACCGGTGAAGGGTGTGTGTGTGTGTGTGTGTGTGTGTGTATGATACGGCCTGCCTAACTGCCTGCTTAACAGCCTGTCTAACTGCATGCGGGGATACGTGCTTGCGTGAGTGCGTGGGCGCGCAAGTGTGTGTGTGTGTGTGTGTGTGTGTGTGTGTGTGTGTGTGTCCATGTCCTCAGATCACTAAGGGGAGCTCATGAAGTGTTCCCATAATGCATTAGGTATTATGGCGTATCGCTGCATGTTTGATGGGGACAACAGCCTCTAGCTGTGTGTAACAAAGGACGTTTTTCGGGCCTTTCCATGCTGGAGTGACATAAATGATGGCACAAACAAGCTCTCCCAGCAAGACAAAAAAATATAATGAAGACGTCAATAAAAGCTGCTCTACTCCGTCCCTGAAATGTAGTGTGTATCTGGATGATAAAGTGATCAGAATATGTTATTTTCATCATTTGAGAGAGAGAGAGAGAGAGAGAGAGAGAGAAAGAGAGAGAGAGAGAGAGAGAGAGAGAGAGAGAGAGAGAGAGAGAGAGAGAGAGAGAGAGAGATTTGATAGTTGTACTGGATGAAATAACAAGCAAACAAACAAACAAACAAAAACAAATCACAGGCATACAAACAGCAAAATAACAATCACAACAGCAGGGCCAGCATTACAGCCACCACAATTCCTAAACATTTCAGCAACAACAGGAACAGACACAACAGCATCCATAACAATCTTTGCATATAAAAGTTGTAACAAAAATCCTGTCTACAAAACGACACGAAGAGCATCAAGTTCTCAGTAAACATGCAGACATAAAAACATGTGGAGTTAATGTTCGGTTTATTTTAGTTTATTTTCATGTATTTATTTTCTTTATGGGTGGTGGTGGTGGTGTGTATGTGTGTGTTCTATGATCAAACGAATTTCATGAGACTTGAGATTTAAAAAAAAAATGAAATTAACAAAATCAAGCTCAATTTTCTTGCATTCTGTGTTCAGATGCAATTGTTTTAGCTTCACTGTGAACGATATTGACTGGATGACACGGGAATGATATTGACTGGATGACACGGGATGACACGGGAATGATATTGACTGGATGACACGGGATGACACGGGAATGATATTGACTGGATGACACGGGATGACACGGGATGACACGGAAGGATATTGACTGGATGACACGGGATGACACGGGATGACACGGCAAGGATATTGACTGGATGACACGGGATGACACGGGATGACACGGGAAGGATATTGACTGGATGACACGGGATGACACGGGAATGATATTGACTGGATGACACAGGATGACACGGGAACGATATTGACTGGATGACACGGGATGACACGGGATGACACGGGAACGATATTGACTGGATGACACGGGAAAGATATTGACTGGATGACACGGGATGACACGGGATGACACGGGATGACACGGGAACGATATTGACTGGATGACACGGGATGACACGGAATGATATTGACTGGATGACACGGGATGACACGGGAATTACATTGACTGGATGACACGGAATGACACGGGATGACACGGGAATGATATTGACTGGATGACACGGGATGACACGGGATGACACGGATGACACGGGAATGATATTGACTGGATGACACGGGATGACACGGGATGACACGGGAAGGATATTGACTGGATGACACGGGATGACACGGGAATGATATTGACTGGATGACACAGGATGACACGGGAACGATATTGACTGGATGACACGGGATGACACGGGATGACACGGGAACGATATTGACTGGATGACACGGGAAAGATATTGACTGGATGACACGGGATGACACGGGATGACACGGGATGACACGGGAACGATATTGACTGGATGACACGGGATGACACGGGAATGATATTGACTGGATGACACGGATGACACGGGAATTACATTGACTGGATGACACGGAATGACACGGGATGACACGGGAATGATATTGACTGGATGACACGGGATGACACGGATGACACGGGATGACACGGGAATGATATTGACTGGATGACACGGGATGACACGGGATGACACGGGAATGATATTGACTGGATGACACGGGATGACACGGGAATAATATTGACTGGATGACACGGGATGACACGGGAAGGATATTGACTGGAGGAGACGGGATGACACGGGAATGATATTGACTGGATGACACAGGATGACACGGGAACGATATTGACTGGATGACACGGCATGACACGGGAATGATATTGACTGGATGACACAGCATGACACGGGACGACACGGGAATGATATTGACTGGATGACACGGCATGACACGGGAATGATATTGACTGGATGACACGGCATGACACGGGATGACACGGGAAT
>CM031628.1:51766655-51774155 GCA_018398815.1 Conus ventricosus | reverse complement strand
GTTTGACAGTACCTTTCTGATAGAGTTGTATGAATAGGAACAACGATTTGCTTGAACATTTGGATTGTGGACACACATTTTCTCTCTCTCTCTCCTCTCTCTCTTCTCTCTCTCTCTCTCTCTCTCTCTCTCTCTCTCTCTCTCTCTCTCTCTCTCTCTCTCTCTCTACACAATGAGAGATAAAAGCAGAAAGCATTCCAGAGTGTTCGTTTCACCCCACGTAACCCACAATCGGCTTGACCCACTTTCTGAAACGATAATCTAGGACTTGCCCCTCCACTCGCTTACCAAATTCAAAACAAAAGGATCAGATAACCTCGTGTTTCTCCATTCTCTCACGTCAATACCGCTATCAGAGTGTCACAAACATTCTCCTGCTTTGGCGATGAACTGCTTGTCACGTCAATACAGCTATCAGAGTGTCACAAACAATCTGCTTTGGCGATGAACTGCTTGTCATGTGAATACAGCTATCAGAGTGTCACAAACAATCTCCTGTTTGGGCGATGAACTGCTTGTCAATGAGGAAGCATGCTCTTGCAGCTCCAAAGTAGGCCCGACTGATTCCTTGGAAACGAATCAGACCGAAGACTTTTGATGTACGATCGAATGACACACCAAAGCAGCGTGAACGTGTCACTGAAGTGGATTCATTTGAAGTAGTAGTTGTTCTGAGCGAACGTCAATGTACAAACAGAATGTTTGAAACGTAATCGACCTGTTCGAAATGCGATCGGGAAAAGCTTTTGGTTGTTGTTGTTGTTGTTGCTGCTGCTGCTGCTGCTGCTGTTGCTGCTGCTGTTGTTGCTGCTGCTAATGTTGCTCTTGTTGTTGTTGTTGTTGTTGTTGTTGCTGTGCTGCTGCTGCTGCTGCTAATGATGATAATGCTGTTACTGTTCATTTTTTATGTGCTTGTCCATCACTCACAAGGAGGGGTCAAGAAGCATTTCCATAATCTTTCAGGCATTTTTGGCATTTTGCAGCAAGTTGCATGATCATTAACATTGTGCCCAGTACATAACACGATACATTTTGGGACGTCTGCAAGCTGTGTTTAACTCAGTGCTGGCGGAAGCTAGGTCTTCGAGAAAGAGAACAAGATGAAGAAGTTGGGAGGATGCTATACACATGTATACTAAAGTTGTTGATGACATGGTCTCCAGTATCTCTTATTTCATCACCTTGGAGCTGCCATGCACCTAGATCTGCATATAACTCCAGTCAATGTACGCTGTTCGTCCTCAGATTGTCATCTCTAGTGTTGGCAACAGCACGTTATCTTCCTCATTCAAGGTATAATTTGTTTTCATTTCCTTTTAGACCAGGTTGAAAACATCTGCATTACACACACACACACACACACACACACACACACACACACACACACACACACACACACACACACACACACACACAGCACACACACACACGCACACACGCACGCACGCACGCACGCACGCACGCACGCACGCACGCCGCACCACCCACACACACACACACACACACACACACACACAACAGAGAGAGAGAGAGAGAGAGAGAGAGAGAGAGAGAGAGAGAGAGAGAGAGAGAGAGAGAGAGAGAGAGAGAGAGAGAGATGTGATGAGTTAGAGTGGAACATAATGACCATGTTTTGAAATAACGCACACTAGTTGCATGAATGGACGCGGCAACATGATAAGATAAAAAGACAAATCAGCAACAACAGGAAGCTACCGCTTCTACCTTTTTGTACGATACCAAAGGACGAACACTGACGACGAGAGCGGTAATAGCAGGATCGCGATTACCACTCAACATCACTTTCTTTATTAAAGTCTTACAACAACATTACCACTCAACATCACTTTCTTTAAACTCTTACAACAACATTACCACTCAACATCCCTTTCTTTAAACTCTTACAACAACATTACCACTCAACATCACTTTCTTTAAAATCTTACCACAACATTACCATTCAACATCCCTTTCTTTAAAGTCTTACAACAACATTACCACTCAACATCCCTTTCTTTAAACTCTTACAGCAACATTACCATTCAACATCCCTTTCTTTAAAGTCTCACAACAACATTACCACCCAACATCACTTTCTTTAAAATCTTACCACAACATTACCATTCAACATCCCTTTCTTTAAAGTCTTACAACAGCATTACCACTCAACATCCCTTTCTTTAAACTCTTACAACACCATTACCACTCAACATCCCTTTCTTTAAAGTCTTACAACAACATTACCTAGAAAAGCTAGAAAAGATTTGCTTTTTGAAATAAAACATCTCCTGCATTGTTTCATTACACTAGGCATAAGAATTGATTTTTGTTGGGTCCCATCTCACTGTGGTATAAAGTGGAATGAAATAGCAGACAGTCTTGCAAAAGAAGGAGCAAACAGAAAGACGGAAAATTTACTAAACAATCCCTTAGATCTATCCTCTTGTGAATTAATCCAAATTATGGAAAAATGTATGCATAAGCAGAATTCTAGTCAAAAAATGGCTACTTTACCGTCGTGCCCAAGGCACATTGTTAGATTAATTCATAAATTAAGGTTGAATGCTTGAACACTAAATATTCTCATGGTATTTCTTGTGTATGCAGAGAAAACACTTCTGTACATCATCTTTTGTTTGAATGCTCAGTGTTGACCCCACTCTATGAGGAGAAAGGTATTCAGATGAATAACATTGATAATGTCAATACTGTCTTATATGGTTCATATGTTGCTGAAATTGCCATGGTTATTTCGCAGTCACAGGTTGCAATTTTTTTTTATAAAGATCAACAACTTTGTGTACTGCTAGGGTATTTATTACACTCATATCAATATGCATATATCAGATGTGGGTTTGAAAGTACTAATGTGGATGGTAAGTTAAGTGTGGAGGGTGTTTTTTATTTGTCTTTTTCTTTTCTTTTTTTTCTTTTTTTTAAGTGTCTAATATCATCTGGCGATGAAAAGACATTAAATAAACCACTGAACTGAACTGATCTTTAAAGTCTTACAACAACATTACCACCCAACATCACTTTCTTTAAAATCTTGCCACAACATTACCATTCAACATCCCTTTTCTTTAAAGTCTTACAACAGCATTACCACTCAACATCCCTTTCTTTAAACTCTTACAACAGCATTACCATTCAACATCCCTTTCTTTAAAGTCTTACAACATTACCACTCAACATCACTTTCTTTAAACTCTTACAACAACATTACCACTCCACATCACTTTCTTTAAAGGCTTACAACTGCATTACCACTCAACATCCCTTTCTATAAACTCTTACAACAGCATTACCACTCCACATCACTTTCTTTAAAGTATTACAACAGCATTACCACTCAACATCCCTTTCTATAAACTCTTACAACAGCATTACCACTCAACATCCCTTTCTTTAAACTCTTACAACAACATTACCATTCAACATCTCTTTCTTTAAACTCTTACAACAACATTACCACTCACATCCCTTTCTTTAAAGTCTTACAACAACATTACCACTCAACCTTCTTAATTTACAACAACATACATTCAACATCCTTTTAAACTCTTACAACAACATTACCATTCAACATCCCTTTCTTTAAACTCTTACAACAACATTACCATTCAACATCACTTTCTCTAAACTCTTACAACAACATTACCATTCAACATCCCTTTCTTTAAAGTCTTACAACAACATTACCATTCAACATCCCTTTCTTTAAAGTCTTGCAACAACATTACCATTCACCATCCCTTTCTTTAAAGTCTTACAACAACATTACCACTCAACATCCCTTTCTTTAAAGTCTTACAACAACATTACCATTCAACATCCCTTTCTTTGAAGTTTTACAACACCATTACCACCCAACATCACTTTCTTTAAAGTCTTACAACAACATTACCATCCAACATCACTTTCTTTAAAGTCTTGCAACAACATTACCATTCAACATCACTTTCTTTAAAGTCTTACAGCAACATTACCATTATCACAGGAACAACATTACCATCCAACATCACTTTCTTTAAAGTCTTACAGCAACATTACCATTATCACAGGAACACCATTACCATTCAACATCACTTTCTTTAAAGTCTTACAACAACATTACCATTCAACATCACTTTCTTAAAGTCTTACAACAACATTACCGTAATCGCGGGAAACGTCTCAGTTGCTCTAGATATCCCAGAAGACGTAAATGAAGTCCTGTGTTCACAAGACGACGAAGAACAAACAACAAGCAATCAGCTAACACATAGACGTAAGACATATTTTGGCGTTAATGTGTCATTTTGTTTTTCGTAAAAAAATTCACGAGAGTAGAGAAGAAAAAAAAAGCAAATGTAAGTTCGCAAATAATTAAACAAGGCTCCATTTTCCTGACTTGTGTATTCATTGTTCGTTTTGTTAAATTTGTCCTTGTTTCTAAGTAATTAAACAAGGCTCCATTTCCTGACTTGTGTATTCATTGTTCGTTTTGTTAAATTTGTCCTTGTTTCTAAGTAATTAAACAAGGCTCCATTTTCCTGACTTGTGTATTCATTGTTAGTTTTGTTAAATTTGTCCTTGTTTCTATTTCCTTCCTTCCTTCTTCCTAAACTCCTTTTTCTTTCCTTCCTTCCTTCTTCCTAAACTCCTTTTTCTTTCCTTCTTTCCTTCCTGATTTCCTTCTTACGCTTTCTTAGTTTCGTTGTTATTCGTACAGGCACTTACAAGCTTCAGATTTTCATTCTATCAGTTGAGGAGGCTGTGTGTTATCCCTATGTGTTGTTGAGGAGGCAATGTGTTATCCTATGTGTTGTTGAGGAGGCTATGTGTTATCCCTATGTGTTGATGAGGAGGCTATGTGTTATCCCTATGTGTTGTTGAGGAGGCTATGTGTTATCACTGTGTGTTGTTGAGGAGGCTATGTGTTATCCCTATGTGTTGATGAGGAGGCTATGTGTTATCCCTATTTGTTGTTGAGGAGTAGGCTAATGTGTTATCCCTGTGTGGTGTTGAGGAGGCTATGTGTTATCTCTGTGTGTTGTTGAGGAGGCTATGTGTTATCGCTATGTGTTGCTTTGTTTGTCTGTCAGCTGAATTACGCAAAAACTACAAAACCAATCCAAGCAGAACTTTGTGGAAAGGTGGAATTCGGTCCAAAGACAAACCCGTCAAATTTGAACTCTGATCACATGGGAGACAGTGGACCTCTGCCATTGTGGAGCAGTCCTTTCATGTTCAAGCAGAGCCTGTAACAGTTTCCATCTTGTAGCCTCCAGCCCTCGAAGGGACAGCTCTAAGGATGTTATTTATTCATTGTCTAAAATGATGTTGTTATGTTTTAATATTCTATGGAATTGAGAATAAGGGCATTCTTTGACATGTTTATCCTGTTCTCAAGCAATGAAGCATGGGTCTCCATGGAAAGGAAAAATCAAACCGAACATATCAGATGTCACATCTAGAAACGTTTACGATTTGGTGCTGATCCTGAATGAATAATAGTCATATGGGACACACACACACACACACACACACACACACACACACACACACACACACACACACACACACACACACACACACACACACACACACCGATTGAAATAACCCCTATCTCTAAAAAACAGAGAAGAAATACCAGTCACTCAATAGGTAAAGGGAAAGAATGAAACGATTGTCAGAAAAGAGTTGCACCCAATGTTCGCACTTTACAACTCGTTATCCTCCCATTCATCAAAAAACATTTCGAGACAGTTTGACGAGGGGGGGGGGGGGGGGGGGGGGTGTATAATACGTGTACAAGGATAACGATTTATCCGCATTGACTCTCTCAGAAGCAGACGGAGCGAAAGTTGCACTAAACACACTGAAGACCACCTGACTGATTTGTTTCATACAACCCCGGGTAGCATGGTTAATTTCATCGTCTTTGCTGGTAAAATCCGTTTTACTCTCCGCTTCATTAAACACGGCTTGTAAAAGGCGCGAGTAAAAAACTAAAAGCTCCTTTGACACGCCGATGGCCAGAATTCAGTTATTATAAAACACGCGCCAAAGCGCCAAAGTGCGTGATGCACCATGGGAACGGCTCCTACAGCTCCCCCTAGCGGTTCAAGGGGCAGTAACACACATCTTGAGGTAAACGACCCGACTCTTTACCAGCCTCTCTCTCTATGCATACATTCCATCAAAAATATTTTGCCAGAAATTTGAGCTGTGATAAATGAAAAAAGTTACTGACGTCTAGCTGAGCCAGGGCCCTTCTGCCTTAATCTCTCTGTCCTGTCCTTCTTTAGCCTCTGTTTCTTTTTCTTTCAGTAGGCTAAATAGTGAATATTTCCTTTATTCCCCTCCTTTTGTGTGGTGCAGGGTGGTGGTGGTGTCTGTGTGTGTATGTGGCTTTGTGGGGGGGGGGGGGGGGGGGGAAGAAAAAGGGGGGGGGGGGGCGTGTGTGTTGGTGTCTTTGTGTGAACTGCAGTGTGTCTGTGTGAGCTCAATACACCTGAACAGTGATCAGTGACTTTATTCTGGTCCAACTTATCATTAAATGAAATGTTCTCACCAATTCTCACATAGGCTTTCCTGTGTACACTGTCCTCTTCTTTCACTTTGACAACGGGCCTATGGCTTGAAACGTCAGTCTTCTCACTAATGGATTCAACTACCACCAAAAGGTTTTATAAACTTTATTATTATTCATTTTGCAACGATCCTGCAGTCAACTTTTGTTTCTTGAGCTGTGATGTTTATTCTTCTTTCTCCCTTCCCTCTCGCCCTCCCCCCACCACTGATGTCATTGGGTTTGCACGTCCTTTTTCCAGTCAAGTCTCAAAAACCGAGGGTGGGGCCAGCACACTTATGGTTGTTCTGTTCCAGACCTTGGTTAAAGTCTATTATTCTCCCAGTGTGAACAGGAACATTAATTTCTGGTCAGAATATGGTATGATTCGTATGCGAACTCTCTCTCTCTTCTCCTATCTCTCTCTCTCTCCTCTCTCTCTCCTCTCTCTCTCCTCTCTCTCTCTCTCTCTCACACACACACACACACACACACACACACATACTCACACACCACACACCACACACACACACCACACACACTCACACACACACACACACACACACACACACACACACACACACACCACACACACACACACACATACACACACACACACACACACACACCCACACAACACCACACACACACACACCACACCACCAATGATTTAGATAATCCCTATTCTTTTAAACTCAAGACGAGAAATGATAGCCTCACCATAAGTAAAGGAATGTATTCTTTTAAAACAAGACGAGAAATGATAGCCTCACCATAAGTAAAGGATGTATATCTTTTAAACACAAGACGAGAAATGATAGCCTCACCATAAGTAAAGGAATGTATATCTTTTAAACACAAGACGAGAAATGATAGCCTCACCATAAGTAAAGGAATGTATATCTTTTAAACACAAGACGAGAAATGATAGCCTCACCATAAGT
>CM031628.1:51744155-51751655 GCA_018398815.1 Conus ventricosus | reverse complement strand
TTGATCACACTCTTTCAAACAAGACAATGACTTTATTGAATAAATTCTCTCTCTCTCTCTCTCTCTCTAGTTACCTTCTTTCAGTCATATCTTGAAAACAGGACCAAGCGTGTTTACTTAAACGGTACTTATTCCTCTGAAGGAATAGTGAGCTGTGGCGTTCCACAGGGCTCTGTCCTTGGACCTCTTCTCTTCTGTATTTTTATAAATGACCTACCGATGCACATATCTCACAATGATTGTCATCTGTGATCTGTTCGCTGACGACAGTTCTCTTCACTGTAGTGATACAAACATCATGTCTGTACAAATATCGTTACAACAAAGTATAAATGATGTTTTTAGAATGGTGCAACCGAAACCGAATGGTCCTTAATCCGCACAAAACAAAATGTATGGTCCTAGCATCGAGACAGAAACATCAACGACAGCATCTTATGTTGAGCCTAAAAATGAGTGAAACCTTGATCGAGCAGGTTACCGAACACCGTGTCTTAGGCGTGATTATTGACGATAATTTTTAAATGGCAATCACATATAAATCATGTTTGCAAACAGTTGGCTCGCAATTTGTTTTTGCTCAATAAACTCAGTTATTATGTTGAACCACACATCCGGAAATTATTTTTTGAAGCCCATTGCCTTTCTCACATCAAATATGCGTCCACTGTCTGGAGTGGCGCCTGTGAAAAATCACATTAAAAAAGATCAAGTCTATGCATAGACGGGAATTAAGCTGATTCTTCCCGACAAGTTTCTATCAACCACGGGCAAATTCGCAAAACTAATGATGCTACCACTGCAGAGCCAACTGCCTATAACAAGGCAGTACTAATGTTTAAAGTCCATACAAACATGGCGCCAACATATCTTGCTGAGTTTATCCAAATGGCAACAACGCGATATGATTCAAATAATTACATTTTACCACGTGTCCGCATTGATTTGTTCAAATCTAGTTTTGCATTTTTTGGTCCATCTGTGTGGAACTCTCTTCCTCCGTCTGCCAAAACATGTCAATCACTGCCGTCCTTCAAATCAGCAATACATAAACATTTACTTGACAATAAATCTAACCTTTTGATCATAGTCTCAACGCCCTACTTTTATGTTTGCCTCTGTATTAGCTGATGAAAATGTGTATGTATGTATGTGTGGGTGGGTGGGTGGGTGTGTGGTGTGTGGGTGTGGGTGTACGCGTGCGTGCGTGTATGTGTGGGCGTGTGCGTGCATGTGAGCGCCCCACGTACGTCTTTGATTATGTTTGTGTAATTTTGTAACGGGATTTTTTTTTTTTTTTTAAATCATTATTATTCTTATTACTATTGTTATTGTTATTATTATAATGTTGCTATATTCTTCATTGTTTCTACCATTATTAATTGTGCAGTATGTTTAGTTAAAATGTTTTTAGAATAGCAAGGACAGATTGGAAGAATAGGCACTGCCTAAAATCTCTATCCTTGAGTAATAAAGTTTTTGAGTCTTTGAGTCTTTGAGTCTCTCTCTCTCTTTTCTTCTCTTCTCCTCTCTCTCTTCTCTCTTCTCACACACACACACACACCACACACACACACACACACACACACACACACACACACACACACACACACAATAATTACATGTGTGGACAAACCTTTGGAACGAAAGACTTGTCAGAAAGAAGTATCCAATACACGTTTTGATACTTCAGGATTTAGATGTGTATTGCTTGTTGTAATCCTGATTATGATAATTTTTTTTCGTTTTGTTTAAATTTGTTTATGTACTTCTATGATGACTAACAAGACCTTTAATTTGATCACACTCTTGTTCAAACAAGGCAATGACTTATTGAATAAATCTCTCTCTCTCTCTCTCTCTCTCTCTTCTCTCTCTCTCTCTCTCTCTCTTCCTCTCTCTCTCTCTCTTCTTTCATATCCCCTCTCATTTTCCCTTTCCAGTCTCTACCTTGTATTTCTCTTTTTTTTTTTCTATTTATTCATAATGAACAACAACAACAACAACAACAACAAATACAACAACAACAACAACTTTAATAAGTTCAAAGTGCTCGATATGCCGATTTCACCACAGTTCTGCTTCATCAACCACTTTAGCACGCGCACACACACACTTCGCATGCGCGAGCATATACAGAGAGAAGAGAGAGAGAGAGAGAGAGAGGAGGAGAGAGAGAGAGAGAGAGAGAGAGAGAGAGAGAGTGAGAGAGAGAGAGAGAGAGAGCATAGACTGTTTCATCAAATTAACACATCACGAATGCATGCCTCAGACACCCACGTGTATCACTACACTCACAGTAGCGTGTAGGGAAACCCACAGACTGACCTATCGATCACCACTTGTCAGTGATTAATCTCCCCTTTTCCTGCACAAAGATACTCGTGAGTAGTTTTCACAGTTCACTACTTTAGAGAAGCACATTTTGGTGTTTAATCGGCAACCAGTGGACACGCCTGAATGGAAGAGAATGATTTGGTGTAGTCCATGATTGGACAGGGCTTGGATCAGAGAGAGGGAGGCGGGAGGACAGAAGAGAGAGATGATTCTGGGTCACTTCAGATCAGAACCTTCTCTATTCCTTTGGATCCAAGACCTTTGTATTCGTTACCTCTTCTGGAACATGCATTGGATTTGCGAATGTAATCCTTAATAGCAGATTGATCTTGAAACTTGACTTACATCTGGAAGGCACACACTGCTGCTACGGTCAGCTGACTCTTAGATCTTCCTTGTATCCAGTTCTGCAACCAAATTTAGTGACATCTTGTTTGAGCCACTTTCCATCTTTTCAGCAAATTTTTATTGAAATCAGCTCAGTAGGTTTTTGCTTGGTTTTACTGACAAACATACAAACACACTTAGCAGCATTGGTGAGTGAAAACAACCCTCTTTGGTGAGTGTAACCAAAGATGGAGATGGTACAGGATAAGTATCTCATCCTCTTGTTAGTTGGAATTCCATCGCGCATTTGAGGAATTGACCACTTCCTATTCGTCTGATTGACTCTGGGTTCACCTGCTGTTCACGGATTGAATGTTCACCATACTTTGCGACTGGTGTTGTAAACCTGTCAAGTTTAAAATACAGACATGGTAGTTCATGAAAGGGCAAAGGTTATTTGCGAGCAATGTATCGACCTTGCTGAACAGTGGATAAGAAGAAGCTGATATGGTGATAAACTTAAAGAGCACACCAGTCAACTGAACAGTTTTCTCGCCAGGAAGACGTTATTGACCTATGCGAACGAACGGGACTCCAACACAGACAAATGGCAAGAAAACCAGAAGAGACACGAATCCTGTACGTAGTGCATCTCTGAGGTAACAAAGAAAATCGTCATCAGAGGGCTAAAACCAATCCTGGGATTCGTTAAAGGCAAGATGAAGCAGGAAAACCAACCCCTCAGGCACCTTTGTAGATTGAATGGAGGTGATAGGGTTTCCGTTAGCTGTGAGCGTGTGGAGGGTGGATGGGGGTTGGGGGGGGGGGGGGGCGGGAGAGGATTGTACCAACCTTTGTAGGGCTGAGTGTGCTGTTGATGGGCGAACGATCAAGCTCGATGAAGTCATTATTAGACTTCTTTCGTTTTCCCGTCAGCGATTTTCGGTTTAACACATCAGTGCTTCTGGGCTGAAAGGGGGGGTTGCTTTTTACTTGATTATGACCCTGTCTTTGACAGAATGGCTTTCAGAGTGATCAGGCGCTGTCTGTTCAGAAGCATACAATCGTTTGTAGTTCTCTCTGTCTGTCTGTCTATCTGTCTGTCTGTCTGTCTCTCTGTTTGTGTCTCTGTCTCGATTTCTGTCTGTCTCTCTGTCACTCTCTCTCTTCTCTCTCTCTCTCTCTTCTCTCTCTCTCTCTCTCTCTCTCTCCCCTCTCTCTCTCTCTCTCTCCTGAGTCCCTGGTCACCTTCACATATCAGTGGCTTTAACACACACACAAAAACAAGATGTACTTCAGAGTGTTCTCTCAGCTATACATAACTCATTCCAAATGACGACGCTCCACTCTCTTTCATTTCGTCACGTCAATACATTGGACACGCAAGCAAGAAGCAGTCCAAGTGATGCCTTTCTTCTGCATCACCCAAGGTGTGCTTCACTGACCTCCTGAAGGACAGGGCCTAAAGTTTGACTAGATGACCTGATCCTGACCCAAAGAATCAGCTAGTCCGTTCTCCTCTGTTCTCTCCTACACATTCTTCAGCTTCTTGTCCCAGCACTCTGAGGGTAGGCACTGGGACATCACACAGAAGAACAGTTCAGCAGGTTTTGGCAGTCTTTCAGTTGTGTGCCGAGGCTTGGGTCTCTGTGAATGTTCACCCTGCTCCGCGTGTTGTATTGACACCACACAGAAGAACAGTTCAGCAGGTTTCTGCAGTCTTTCAGTTCTGTGCCGAGGCTTGGGTCTCTGTGAATGTTCACCCTGCTCCGCGTGTTTTATTGACATCACCGCACACATAAAGAATAATACCTCATTGTTGTACGTCTTTTCATAAAATTGTGTGGTCACTCTGGAAAAAATGAATTAAAAAAAACTAGACGTTGAAGCACAAGGAAAAGACAGATATGTTATATTATAACCGGATCATTATTTTTCTTCCAGTAGCATATTAATCTCAATGAATCTTGTACAGCCAGTGTATCTTGTCAATAGGAACCATTTCTATTTGCCATAGCAGATAGTTCTTGACGATCCAACTGAAAATCATGAGGTGCTGCCTTGACAATTCAGTCTATCGATTATACAGCAAACTATTTGTCAGTGAAACCCAGAAAGAGAGGGGGCTAGTTTCCGACCAACCAGCACACCAACAATGTGAAAGTCTTGGCACTCTTCTCACTGCCAAACTCGGTACGCTACAGCGCCAAGGCATCAGCATCCAAAGTAACACATATATATGCATAGCCACTACTTCAACACCAGTCGGCTATATCTTCCAGTAAACACACACACACACATACATAATACACATACATACACACCATCACCATACCCCCCCCCCCCCCCACACACACACACCACACTACCCACCTCACATAGAAGTTGCAGCAAGTCTCCATTCATTTTATTTTATTTTATTTCATTGTATTCTATTCTATTGTTTATCTATTATATATATTTCTTCAATCTAAGACATAAGAGCAAGCTTTGTTTATAATTCAATATTTCTTGCAGTCATTGCAACACCAAGCTGCTCTGTAAGTTGCTGGAATGGTGCAGTACTTATCCTTGGAATTTATTAGTTTGTTTTATATATATATATATATATATATATATATATATATATATATATATATAATATATATATATATATATATATATATATATATATATATTTATCTACGTATTCATTTGTTTTACTTTATTTATTGCATTTCATGTTATTTCATTTTATTTATTACTGTCTATTATCTTTATATATTATTTTTTCTTATTGTTTCCTCTCCCATGATCCCCTGCTGGATGGCCCTGTTTCTGCCCGGCGGCCATTTTGACCATGACTAGATAAGTGTCTCTTTTTTTCTGTCTTCATCTCCACTGTCCTAAATGTTATTTGTTCTCGACTGAAGAAGACCCAAGAGGTCGAAATGCATTGCGTCTTGTCCTGTGCTATGTTCGTCTATGTCCTTGGCGGTAACTAGCCCCTCCCTTTCTGGGTGTTGCTCCAGTTTCCGCCCTCAGTCACTCCGTTTTGAAACTTATTTGTCAGTGGTTAATCTTTGCACAAAACAGGCCTAAGTATCTGAATGAAGATGGATTACCTCTGAGAAATCTGTTGACATATAACCAGACAGAACTTCCATAAAAGCGAATAGTTTAAAGCATTGATTGATACAATACTGTGTACATAACACATAGAGGCAGACGAAGGAGTGTTGACCATAGGGTCACTTGGGAATGAAAGGCCTTCAGTTGGATAACCCCAGTCACTGGGCTTTGGTTGTCTCTCTCTATACACTAGAAAACTGTTCATGCTTGTAAATGAAATAACTACAGCAGGATGGCTACATAGAAGTAAATGAAATACCTACAGCACAATGGCTACATAGAAGTAAATGAAATATCTACAGCAGAATGGCTACATAGAAGTAAATGAAATACATACAGCAGGATGGCTACATAGAAGTAAATGAAATGCCTACAGCAGGATGGCTACATAGAAGTAAATGAAATACCTACAGCAGGATGGCTACATAGAAGTAAATGAAATAACTCCAGCAGAATGGCTACATAGACGTAACTGAAATAACTACAGCAGAATGGCTACATAGAAGTAAATGAAATAACTACAGCAGAATGGCTACATGGACGTAAATGAAATACCTACAACAGAATGGCTACAACGAAGAGCCATGGGTTGAGCTGAGATGCGTTTCTTTCCTAATAACTGTTCACACATGCTGATTTTAGACATCAAGAACGAGAGAGGGGCAGATGATTGAGGACGGAAGAGAGTCTATGTGTTTGTGACAGGAGTAAATGGGTGTTTGATGATCCGTCAGAATATAAATAGGATCATGTAAAACTACCTGTCAAATATAACTGATCTTATTTGTAAATATATCCTAACCTCAGAGCTGGAAACCATTTTTGCATAGATACACAGTCTCTAATTCAAGAGCATTTCTTTGTATGGAGTTCACTTTAAAAAAGTTAATGTTACATATTGTCCATAAAGGGTTTCAAAGAGAGCTTTGAAGGAGAATATTATCACATCCTGCCCTTTTAGAATAGTTATTTTTTCACAAACTTTCTAGAAATTTTGTAATTTAACTTGACTGGAGGGAACTTCAGAACTTAATTTAACTCAGACAGGAGGGAACTTCAGAACTTAAGAATCCCATCAAATTGAACAGGTCATGATGTGCCAGCTGTCTATGAGAACATGTTTAGTAGTGAATTCTTCATAAAGAGAGAGAGAGAGAGAGAGAGAGAGAGAGAGAGAGAGAGAGAGAGGAGAGAGAGAGAGAGAGAGAGAGGGGAGAGAGAGAGAGGGGGGGATGGAAGTATTGGGAAAGATCACTTTCCTTCAGATCCTCTTTACAAGCGCTATGCTGATGTTCGTCAACTTTTCCTACCCATGCTTGAGACAGACTAACGGTAAGCCTGTATGCAGTGAAGGAGTGCCTTTGTCTTCAAGCACAACCAACTGTAAAGCTGTGATGTAATGCGCAACACTCACAGTTTTGTCTCTCATTTTTGTGGAGGAAGGGGTGATGGTAAGTGGGCGCCGATGGAAGAAAAAGAAGGGGAGAAGTGGGATGAAGGTGAGAAGGGATGTGTGGTGTTATGTGTTGTCCACCTTGGGAATGGCTGATGGAAATGTCATCATGACAGAGATAGGATGCACGATTGTGTGGTGTTATGTGTTGTCCACCCTGGAAATGGCTGATGGAAATGTCATCACGACAGAGACAGGATGCAGCCCAGAAATAACGACTGAAGGGATTGTGAAAACGACAGACACGTGCCACGTCACCGAGATCTGTTTGA
>CM031628.1:51706655-51739155 GCA_018398815.1 Conus ventricosus | reverse complement strand
TTTGATGTGCTGCCAGTGGATACGCCTGCAACAACATTGAGTTAAGGGAAGCAATTTTGAAGTATTAAATTAGAACATGGAACCGCGCAACGACTAAAGAGAGAGACAGAGAGGTCAGAGAGTGCAAATGGTCATAGGGTCATTTGAATCAGGCTCTTTTGTTTAGAAAGGCCACGTGGTGGAATTAGCGCACGATATTTCCTTTGCTGTTGTGGTGTGGTCCGGTAATACTACTGACAGACAGCCGACAGAGTATTGGTCGGGAGGGGGATGGGGGGGGGGGGGGCGGGAGGTTAGTGGGAGAAAAGGCTGTACCAGATATTTGATGAACGTCACATTCATCACTGTGGTTTCAGATTCTTAATGATGTGGTGGACGAAGCTTCACATCCCATGGACTTCCACGGCTCATTAAGGTTTTCTTTGTCATTTTGATCGCTGTATTTGCTTGTCTGTCCAGCTTGTTATCTCCCTTTTTCCTTTGTTTTCAAGTGGTGATATTTCAAACTCATTATTCATCTGGCTTTCTTTGACATTCGCTTGCATCTTTTTTCATTTTGATTTTCCTTTCTTTTCATTTATCCTTCTTCCTTTAAGAAAAAAATTGATTGTTGTTATTATTGTTGTTGTCGTTGTTATTTGTGCCTGTTGTTTTGTTTTTGCTCAATTTGTTTTTAATCACGTCATTGTACACTCTTATGTAACATTAATTCAAGGTTTCCTTTCATCTGTTGTTGTTGTTGTTATTAAATGATGATGATGATGATGATGATGATGATGATGATGATGATGATGATGATGATATTGGTTGGTGGTGGCGGTGGTGGTGATGGTGGTGTTTTGTCCTAGACTGTCAAAAGGGCCTTCATGACACCCGTTCCGTGGTTACCGTACCTTAAAAACAAATCTCTAAATGTTTGTGGTGGTGGATGTGGTATTTTCAGCTTGCCCAGAAATCTCTAAATATTTGTGCTGGTGGATGTGATATTTTCTGCTTGCCCATCAGGCACAGCAATACAACAGAAAGGAAGACACCAAACAATGCCTTACCCCTACCCCCAACACACACACACACACACACACACACCACACACACACACACACACACACACACACACACACACGCGCGCGCGCGCGCACGCACGCACGCACGCACGCGCGCGCACGCACGCACGCACGCACGCACGCACGCACACACACACACACACACACACACACACACACACACACACACACACACACCATGTTTATCAGGCATGTCTGTGAGTGGTGTTTTATTTCTGATACTGATCTTGTTTTTAAAGTTACCATTTGTTTTCTACGTAGTCCGATTAGATATTTGATATGATGCTGGCGGACTTTTTGTGATGATATATTCACACTGACACTTGAACATACACGTACAAACACGCACTCGCACTAGCACATGTAAACACACATGCTGTCTCTGTCTCTGTCTCTGTCTCTGTCTCTCTCCTCTCTCTCTCTCTCTCTCTCTCTCTCTCCTCTCTCTCTCTCTCTCCTCTCTCTCTCTCTCTCTGACATGATTTTGTGAAAAGACATTAAAAAAATTCAACAACAACAACTAGTACTACTACTATAACTACTACTACTACTACTACTACTACTACTACTACTACTACTACTACTACTACTACTGCTGGGTGCTGCTGCTGCTGCTACTACTACTACTACTGCTGCTGCTGCTGCTACTACTACTACTACTACTACTACTACCACTACTACTTCTTCTGCTACTACTACTACACAGAGAGAGAGAGAGAGAGAGAGAGAAGGAGAGAGAGAGAGAGAGAGAGAGAGAGAGAGAGAGAGAGAGAGAGAGAGAGAGAGAGAGAGGGAGAGAGAGAACACCTTTTCATCAAATTAGCACATCACGAACGCATGTCTTAGATACCCACGTCTTTTTCTCTTGACAGTAGCGTGTACGGAGACCCACACACTAAGCTATCGATGACATAGTGAACCCCTTGTCAGTGATCAATCGCCACTTTTCCTGCACAAGGTTACGGGGGTGTAGGCTCTTCACAGTTCACTAATTAAGAAAAGCATTGTTTTTTAATTTGTAACGAGTGGACACGCCTGAATGAAACAGAATCATTACAGTATCATGTGGTGTATTTCATGAAGGACAGGATGTGGATTAGAGAGAGGGAGGGGGGGGGGGGACACAACAGAGGAATGCTAATCGGTCACTTCAGATTGGGACTTTCTGTATTCTTTCAGAACCAAAACCGCTGTATTCCTTACCGCTTACTGAACATGCACCGGGTTTGGGAATATAATCTTTAATAGCAGACTGACCTTGAAAACTTGAAGGATGTTGGGGAGAACACGCACACCCGCTAAGACCAATCGACTCTTAGATTTTCCTTTTATTCAGTTCTGCGACCAGATTTATGACTTCTTGTTTGGGCCACTTTCCATCTTTTCAGCAAATTTCATTGAAATCAGCTCAGTAGATTTGCTTGACTTTACTGACAAACGACCAAACACACTTAGCAGCATTGGTGAGTGAAAACAAGCTCTTTTGTAAATGTAACCAGATATGCAGATGGGACAGGATCAGTATCTCCACCTCGCGTTTGTGAAACCTACCACTTTCTCTAAGTCTTAATGACACTGGGGTCATCTGCTGTTCGTAGGTTGACTTTGTGACTGGTAGTGTAAAGATATCAAGTTTAGAATACAGACATGACAGTTTATGCAAGGGAAAAGGTTATTTGTGAGCAATGCATTGATTTGCTTAACAACGGATAAGAAGAAGCTGATATACGTAATAACCAGAGAGGGCACACCGATTAATTGAAGTTTTCTCGACAGGAAGTGGTTAATGAACTGTGCGAGCGAATCGGAATCTGACAAACGCAAGTAGTGGGCAAACGAGGCGAGACACGAATCCTGCATATAGTACATCTCTGAGGTAAGAAAAGAAAATCGTCATCAGAGGGCTAAAGTAAATCCTGGGATTCGTTACAGGCAAGATCAAGCCGGACACCGCACCCACACGTGATTGTGTAGATTGAATGGAAGTGATAGGAGTTTCCGATACCTCTTGCTCGTGAGAGGGAAAAGGATTGTACCAACCTTTATAGCGTTGAGAGTGTTGTTGAGGGGTGAATGATTAAGCCCAAGTGAAGTCATTATTAGACCTCTTTCATTTCCCTGTCAACGATTTCGTTTTAACACATCCGTGCTTCTGGGCTGGAAGGGGATTTCCTTTCACTTGATTACGACCCTGTCTTTGACAGAATGGCTTTCAGAGTGAGCAAGCGCCTGTCTGTTCAGAAGCATACATTCGTTTGTAGTTATCTGTCTGCCTGTCTGTCTGTCTGTCTCTCTCTCTCTCTCTCTCTCTCTCTCTCTCTCTCTCTCTCTCTTTCTCTCTCTCTCCTCTCCTCTCTCTCTCTCTTCTCTCTCTCTCTGCCCCTCCCCCCTCCCAACTCTCTGGTCACCTTCACAAATCAGTGACATAAACACAAAAGAAGATGTACGTGAGAGTGTTCTCTCAGCTGCACGTAACTCATTCCAAATGAGAACGCTCAACTCTCTTTCAGTTCATCATGTCAATACATCGGACACGCACGCAAGAAGCAGTCCAAAGTGATGCGTTTGCTCTGCATCACTCAAGGTGTGCTCCACTGACCTCCTGAAGGACAGGGCCTAATGTTTGACTAGATGACCTGATCATGACTTAAAGCCTCAGCAAACCCTGTTCTCCTCTGTTCTGTGTTGGCGATTCTTCATCTTCTTGTCTCAGAGCTCTGAGGGTAGTTATTGGGGAACTACTCTGAAGAATTGTTCAGCAGGTTCCTGCAATCTGTCAGTTGTATTCCATGGCTTAGGTTTCACATGAATGTTCACCCTGTCGTTTCTTCCACGAACGTTGTTGACAACACAGCACAGATAAAAAACGATTGTCCTTCACTTGACATCCTTTGTGATGTCAAATTTGAAAAACAAAACAACCACCGAGATGCTGAAGCACAATAGGGTCAGAAGATAAATAGGATCATGTTAAACTGCTGGACAAACGTAACGGATCGTATCTGTAAATATCTGCAAACTTAGGGCTGGAAACGTTTTTGGCATAGATACACAATTTTTAATTCATCTCCATTTTTTCAATGGGGTTCAGTTTCACGATGTTAATGTTAGGTTCCTCATGTAAAAGGTTTCAAAGACAGCTTTGAAGCTGATATCATCGCAGCCCAGCGGATGGGTAACCCATGAGCATGCCACGTTTTTAGTATTCTGTTCATAGATGTTCAGAAATGTCTGAATTTAGGTTGAGTCTGTTCAAACAGGAGAGAACGTCAGAACTCAGGGATTGCATCAGGTTGTCCATTTTGAACAAAGTTTTCATGGAGTCCACTGTAAAGTATTTATGTCTGATATCATGTTAGTGCCAGCAATCTGTAAGAATATGTTTTATCGTGAATTCTTCGTGAGAGAGAGAAGCGAGTGAGAGAGAGAGAGAGAGAGAGAGAGAGGAGAGAGAGAGAGAGAGAGGAGAGAGAGAGAGAGAGAGAGAGAGAGAGAGAGAGAGAAAGAAAGAAAGAGAGAGTATCGAAGCAGATCACTTCCCTCAGATCCTCTTTACAAAACGCTATACGGACGATCGTTAACTTTTCCTACACATGCCTGCCACCAGCACAAGAACTGCGAGCAGTGAGAACCCTGGCGTAATAATCTTTCGTGTTCTCTTCGTGTAGACCAGTTTTAAAAGCTGTGATGTACTGCCAACACTCATAGTTTTGTCTCGCTGTTTTGTGGAGAAGTGTAGTGATGGGCGTGGGCGCCGATGGAAAAAGGAAGGGAGACGTGGGATAGGGTGAAAGGGATTGTGGTGTTATGTGTTGTCCACCTTTGGAAATGACCCGAAGAATGTCCTCACGACAGAGACAGGGAGATAGAGTCAAAAATAATGATTGAAGGGATAGACGACAGACACGTGACACGTCGCCGAGATATGTTGAAGGTTAGTGATCAGGATGACAGATGTTGTAAACAAGCACATTACTTAAGGGTTTAGAGTCTCGTGACAAGGAGATGTTAGTATTGATTGAATATAGTTGGTAAGGTTTACCGACCAATACAGAGCTAGAGACGCAGTATCATACAATGTACATAGTTGAAGGGTTTAGGATCGCGACAGGGACGACTGCTGAACTTTTTAAATCACATGTTGACGTGTGCAGATTTGAAGGCGTCTTACCTCATGCGGTGCAGACATAACAGCTGTCATGCTTCACCAATTGTTGCACGTCAAGGAGAATGAGATAGACTGTAGTGAATGGTATCCTGATTCATCTGACTCATCCAACTGCTGGAAGGTTTCAGTCTCGCTCCAACACTCTTCAGTGACAGTCACGATGTCAACATTTAAAGGGTTGCGCAATGCATAACACCTTCAGTTGCTTTACATGCACCCATGATGTATGTCACAATCACGTATAGATGAAAAACGCGCTGGCGAATGTCACAATATTGCATTTAAGCTCTGGTCTATAGTTAAGGAGACAACATGGTGGAAGCAAAAGTACCGAAAATTGTCACACAAGCTTTGAAGATCTCACTGAAAACAATGAAGAGAGACATAGGATGAAACAATGAAGTCGTTACCTTCCCCAACAATGTTTATGTCTCTCTTCTTGTTGTGTTTGTTTCTCTGTCTGTCAGCAGGTTAAGGCAAAACTACTGAAGACATGTTGACCAAACTTGGTGGAAACATGGAAAGCCGCCTTAGAACTTACTCATAACTTTCTGGTACGTATTACCATGGTTCCGATCCGTATCAAAAGGTGGACCCGGGATCAGTGTCACCCTCGCTCCACAGAGTGCAATTGTCGTTATAATTGTAATATTCCCTAGATGGACATGTCAGGTTTAAATCTCATTGCGTTTTTAATTGTGATATCCCTAGATGCACACGTCAGGTTTAAATCTGATTGATGTTCAATGTCTTTATTGTTGCCACTTTGACATATATATAGTATTCACAAAGCAGAATGTATGCTCTAGAAACCAGTCGGTTCCAAGAGTTTTTTTTTTCTTTCGTGCAGCACTAAAACGAATCATTCTGTGTTGAACAGCACCATAACGTGACTGCATCACACCAGATTTTTCATGGATGGCTGCCTTCCCCTGGGCATTGAGTGTTGCCATAATCCAGCTCCACACACACTGTTTATTTCTTCTGCTTGTGCATGTTTGTTTACTACCTAAGTAGATTTTACCTTTAATTTTATACATCTTTATTTAAAGAATGTTACCAGTGTACACTCGCCTATCACCATGCGTTCTTTTATGTGCGTATGTATTCTGTAACAGGACGCCATCGTCTCAAGGTAAACTACCACTCAGACCACTATATTATGGCCATAGATGTTAATCATTGCAGCCAGACCAGCCACAAGGTGTCTTCACAGTGTTTTCAAAAGATGTGGGAGTACAAATGTCAGACATTGTCACCAGAAACTGGTGTTTCAGCTTATCAATTCAAACACAGACAGAAATGCTCGACGTGCAGTGGTATGCCTGGGCACACGTAATACAGACAATCAATATGCGGATCGTTAGTTTGGCGTACAGTTCAAATCATACATGAATTTTCTAGATCAGTGTGTTTGAACTTAGAAAAGATAGTTCTATTTGCAATGGAAAGACAGGCGTTTTTTCCCCTTTTTTTTTCCCCTGAAAAAAAAAAACCATTCAGTCCCAACAAAAACATCCTAGAAAACCTGACGTTTTTAAATGCCCCGTCTGACACAAAATTTAAATGAAATTTGAAAATCTTTTTAAAATTTTATTGGGCCCGGGGCCCCAAATCCAAAAAAACGCTAAAGGGGCCAAAATAACAAAAAATTTGGGGGGGCGTTCTGCTAGAAGTTTTTAGAATTGCAGACTAGTACACCCCCAACACACACACACACACAACCCACACACACCCCAACACCCACACACAACACAACACCAACACACACACACACACACCACACACACACCCCACACACTTTCGCACACTCAAAACACGCACAAAACCCCAAAACACACACCAGGCAGGCACCCGGCGGGCCGGCGGGAAAGCAGGCACGCACGCACGCACACAAAAAGCACACACACAAACACACCCCAACACACCCCCACACACAAAACACACACAAAACACCACACATAAAAATAATATTTACACTTTTTTAAATCAGAGGCCCTTATGTAAATATAAAAATATATATAAATAAAATATATATAAATATAAAATAAATATATAAAAAATATTTTATAAAAATATTATATTTTATATATATATACAAAACACACACACACACACACACAAAACACCCACACCCACCACTGACTAAAAACCCAAATTTACTGTCAGATTAACGTGTTGTACTGACTTTTTTAAAAAAAAAAAAACCTTAATAAATTTTTGAATAACGAAAATAATAAAAAAAAAAACATCGAAAGACAAAAAAATTTTACAAAGGAAAATTAACAGGGAAAACTTTTAAAACATTGAAGTAACATAATAAATATAAAAAATTGAACATAAAGAAAATTTAAACCTTTAACTGTAATTTGAAAATCAAAAATCTCTCTCTTTTCACTCTCTCTCTCTCTTCTCTCTCCTCCCCTTCTCTCTCTCCTCTCTCCCTCTCTCATAAACACCTAAAAAAAATAAAAAAAAAAAAAAGAACACCATAACAGCACACCCCACAAAAAAAAAACACACACCATCCGATAAACACACACACACCCACACACACACAAAACAAAACACACACCACACCACATCACACACAAAACACACAAAACCCAACACACACACACACACACACACACTCACACCCACAACACACACACACACCCACACACACACACACACACACACACACACACCCCCCACACACACACCCACACACCCCCCCCAACCACGTTTTCCCCTTTCCCCCCCTACCCCACGTTGTGCGAGCACGCACAATATTCACTTACAGACAAAACCCCAAAAACCCCCTCTTTTCTCGCACGCGAGGCGCGCGCGCGCGCGCGCAAAACACAACACACCCACAAAACACCACACACCCCACACACCACACCAACACAAAACACACACACACACACACACAAAAAAACCACACAAACCCCCTTCCCCTACACTCAATCAAAACAAATACACACAAAAAACGAAAAGACACGCAAAACCATGAACTAAAAAAATAAAAAAAACCCAAAGGTCTCCCCCCCCCTCTCCCCTCTCTTTTCCCCTCTCTCTCCTCCCCCTTCTCGGCAAACCCGGGGCCCCCAGAACCTATGAAAAAATTTTCCCGAAAAGGGAATTTAATGCGACCAGACACGTGAAAATTCGACAGCTATGTCAGGTAAAAAATTTCTTTGCTCTACGTGAACATCGGGCCCACAAAACCCAAAAAACAAACTTTTAAAAAAAAAAAAAAAAAAAAAAAAAAAAAAAAAAACCAACTCCGTTAAAAAAATCTGCCAAGGGGAATGAGACTTGATCAGTTTTTAACACCAAAAGGGCTAGACCCACCCTTTTTTCGGGTTTGGGACAAAAAAAAACTATGCAAGGGTTAAAAGGGTAGATTTTTTAGAAAAAAATTTTATCTGAAGACAGTGAAAGTACCCTTTTAATAACATTAAATTTAAAAAAAATGAAAAACTTTAAGGTTTTTGCCCACAACACAAAAAAGGAAGGGTTTTTTAAAAACCTAAAAAACCAGCCGTCCACCCGTATTTCTGTGCAAAAAAATTTGGGTTGGGATAGCCCCCTGGCTTTTTATACAATCCTGCGGGGCAGAAAATCCCATCGTTTTCTGAATGGCAGCTTAAAGGACTGTGTTCTTCTCTGGTCCCAGGTGCTTTTGTCATAATACTGTTTTTTTTCAAAAACCGAAAAAGGAAAAACACATCCCAACTGTATTCGTTTTGGCAAAATTAAACCCTCTTTCCCACAGGTATCACCATTTCTTTCCCTCGAAGATTGCAGTGCCCGGGGTACCCAAAATAATGTTTTTTTTAGAACCTCGAAATAAATTAAACCTGGGAATTGAAAATAAAATTTCACTAAACGAGATAAAGGACGACTTAAATGAATTTTAAAGGGTGTAAACCCTTTAAAAAGCAGACAGGGAAAATCTAAAAAAATCGTTTTCTTCGGGTAAATTTGAAATTTTCAAAAATAAAATTAAATGTTTTCATAAGAGCAAATAATTCAGCGGGGAAAATAGAACAACCTTTGGTAATTTAAAATTTTTTTTTTTCAATTTTAAGGGGAAGGGTACACAAAGCGCACCAACCTCAGAAGTAAAACGAAACTGAACCATCATGAAAATATGCAGATAAAAATTCAAAATTCATGTAAAAAAAATTTTTTTAACCCAAGAAAGCAAGCAAAAGGGGAAACCCCTCTTTTTTTAAGTAATAGTCCCAAAAGGGAATAGAAAAAACCCTTGCTTGTTTTTCAAAACCCCGGGGGGAAAGGGTATTTGGTCATTTTTAACAATGTTTTTTTCAAGCGAAAAGCCCGCAGCATGAAAAAGAGGAGATAAAATAATCAACAATGAAGTAAATGCTTTTTTATTCCGAATCTCCAAAAACGTGGGTGTTTTTCACAAAGTTCAAAGTAACTAGTTGGGGACTTTTTCCCTTGCTCGGCTGATACTAAAAGGGCACAGAGCATCCTATTTCTTTTTAAAGGAAAAACCCCTTTCCCTTCTCTGTGGGGGTCATATAAATTGATCCCCCACTTAAACCCCCCAAAAAGCAATTTTAAGTGCAAAAGGAATAAATACTAGTTAACTTTATGAAAAATCTGCCCCTTTGGTGCAGTAAAAAAACTTCTTGACCATAACTTAAAAAATCGAACGAACTGTCCCAAAACGACAGATAAAAATTAACCTTTAATTTATAAAGGGGGTTTCCCAGTTGGGAACTCGCAGAAAACCAATTTTCTTTCTTTGCCTTTTTCCCCACGAAAAGTTTTTATATGTTTAAACCAAAAAAATTTTATGTAAAAAATAACGCCTAAAATTTTTAATTTGGGCTTATTTGGGGAAAAATGAAAGAATCACCTATTTTTACTTTTACAGCGTCCCTACCTTCAAAATCATATTTTTCTTTGTAAATATAATAAAAACCGATTTGTCCGTTGAAAATTTTAAACCGTTTAAATTTCAAAAATTAACAATTTTAAAACTGATGGGAAAATTTTGAAACTTTTTAAAACAATTTTTTTTAAACGCTTGATTTTTTTTTTTTGTAAAATTACAATTTCCATTTTCCACATTCAATATCTCGCTAAGCACTAAAGTTGCCCCTTTCATGAAAATTTTTGGTTAAATCAAAAAGCATAAATGAAAAGAGGAAAGGAAAAAATTTAACCCCCCCCCTTGAGGACCCCCCTGTTAACATATTTTGAACTTGACAGCACACCATTTAGTTTTACTTGTAGCGTTTTTTTCAGAAAAAAATAAATTGTAAAAAAAATTTTGGAAACGACCAAAAACCCCAAATTTCATGACCCTTGGAAAAAATTTTGAAATGCCAAAGGGAAATCGACCTCAAAATTAAAATCAAAAAACGGGGCCTAAAGGGGAGGTCGCTTAGCCAAGGCTTTTTTGATGTGTAACTAAAAGACTAACAAAAATTCAGTGACACCCCCCCCTTTTTCCTAAAACCCCAGCTTGAAAAATTGGCAAGATCCCATTTTTTTCCAAAAAAAAGTTCAATTTCTAATTTCTTTACCCTTTCTCAAAAAGTTTTCCAATGTGGGGAGTAAAAGAAAGGGGCGAAAATTAGAAATTTTTTTTTTGTTTTTCCCCTTTTTTTAAAGGATAGGTACAACTGTTGTTTTCTTCCAACCCCATTGGCAGTTTTCCCAAAAATTCCACAAAATTTGGAAAACCTAAAAATTTTTTTTCCAGAAACCCATTGGGGAAAAATTTTTTTAAATAAAGTTGTAAAAAATGGGATCAAATCCTGCCCGAAATTTTTCCCAAATTTTTTAAAAGGGCGAAGTGAGTACAGAAGCTCCCCCAAATTGTTGATTTTTTTTAAATTTATTAACATTTTTTTCATTGTCATCCCGGTTTTCAATTTCCCCTTCGTTTTCAATATTTCTTTTTCCCGTTCTTGCCCCTTCTTTGGGCAGATTTTCAGTCTGACCCATTGCTGCAAAAGTGCCCAGCAAAAAATTAAAATTTTCTCCTCTTTTTGTTTTACAGTTTTTTATCTTTTTGGGGGGATCAAGACAGGCCCCGGGGGGAAAATTGAAAAAAACCCTTTTAAAATTTTTCTAATTTTTTTCCAAAGTAAAGCGCTTCGTTTGGGGTTTTTGGGAACAGTTTGAGACTGGGTTTCCCCTTGTAATATTGCTTTTTTGCAAAAGCAACAATTTTGTTACTATTGGTGTTAGTTTTTTTTGTTTTCCCTGTGTAACGGGTTTCCACTCCCCTTTTGGGCGGGCTTATGAGGGTTTAAAAATCCAGCTTTTGAAGGCCTTAGTTTCGCACCCCCGGCGACTTCCAAAACGAAAAATTTTTAAACCAGGGTTTTTGATTTTTTCCCTTTGGAAATTTTTTAAATTTTAAATTTTTGGGATTGCTGAATCTGCCCCCTTAAAGGATAATTTTCTTATTTTAAAATAAAAATTTTTTCCAAACCTTCCTCTAACACTGTATTTTGATTAAAAATTTAAAAAAAGAAAACCCCGCTCCCAAAATTTAAAAAAATTTAAAAAGCCCCCAAATTTAAACCCTTTATCTTCTTTAAAAATTTAGTGAAATTGAATTTAGATTTTTTTTCAAGGGCTCCCTAGAAGGGATTTAAATGGGGAATGATCACTGCCTAAGGGTTTTTTTGATGAACCTCCAAGTCCCAAAAAGGGGTTTTATGTCTGGGGAAACCCAAAGCAAATCTATCGATGACAATTTTGATCTGATCGATCAGAAAATTCTTTTTATAGACCGTCATTTAAAATGGAAAATTTGCGTTAAATTATTTTTAACGTTGGAAGGGTTTTTCGTTGTTGTTAACAATATTTTTGGGGTTTTTTTGGGACCAAAAAAGCGTGAGGGGAATTAAAATCACCAAAAAAACCCTTTGCCCCAAAGAGCAGCTAAATCCATTACCCAGTCACTTCCCCTTTTTAAAACCCCCAACGGGTAAAAACATTTAAAAAATTTTGAAGTTTTTAACCATCAACCAAAATTTTTTCAATACGGGCAAAAAATATAAGCGTTATCTATTGAAGAACACGGGTTTTCACGGTTGATACTAAAAATTGCAAGCTACAAATGTAGCAACTTTTTTTTAAACTTTGGGGTTTTTTACCTCATCTTTTAACGGGTTGGGAAAAAAAATCCGAAAAAACTTGGGGTAAGCCCTTTTTGTGGCAATTCAATGACTGAAGCACAACACGTCAAAAAGAACGCTTCTGAAAAAATTTTTTTCCAAATATCAAAATTGCACTTACTTCAAACATTTTTCAATTTAGAAACGAGAAAATTTCCCATATTTTTTACTTTTTTCAAGCCTGGGAACACATGATGTTTGTAAAAAAAGGACTATAACTGAAAAAACCAGCAACAGAAGAACCCCCAAAAACATACAGTTTGACAAAAAATTCTCTTTGTACGTTTTTTTGGATTAAAGACGGGTACGGACAGAATTTTTTTTCAATTCAAGATTGACAAGCCCTTTGAAACCAAAAAATTTTTGGGTTAGGATGGCCCAAAAATTTTATTTGAGAGTTTTTCCAAAAACTTTTAAAATTTTTTTCAAGATAAAAATTTACAGATTTTTTTTTTTAACGAACGGGAAGACCCAGATTTTTTCTTTAAGATATTTTGCACAGATTTTTTTTCGAAATTTTTGATGTCTGTCCTATACTTTTCTGATTTGTGAAAACAATACAAATTTTGATTTAACTGCCCATATATTGGGTAAAAAAACGTGCCCCCCAATTGAGGGGGGGTAAAACCCAAAAAATTGGGCACCGGGTTTTGTTCAATCCCTTCATCTTTTCCTTGATTTAAAAACCCGAGGAATAAACCTGTTTTGGGGGTTTAGTTTTGGGTTTTGAATTATCTTTTCCCGCACCCGGGGGTTCTTTTTTTAATTTCCCGGGCACCTTTACCCCCCTTTCTCTTTTGGGAATTTGTTTTGTCTGAAGCCTCAGAATATGGCATGGGGTTTGGAAAGACTTTAGTTTCCCCCGGCCAAAACACGTAGTTATTTTCTGGCTTCCAGGGAAAAGAGGCAAAATCCCCAAAACATTTAACAATGTTTGGCCCGGGTAACGGCAATTAAGGGCTTGTCCCACATCTTCCACAATGGGTTTTAGCCCAACACCAGACTTTGTGTGCCCCAGCCGGTTGCCCCCCTATACAACGATAAACAGGGGGTAAAAAAGGGAAACAAAAGAAAACACGGAACCCAAAAAAGGGATTTCTTTGGCAGTTTTTATTTGGAAAGGTTTTTTATGGCCCCTTGTTTCCCACAAACCATTTTTAAATTGGGGAAGCCCTTTTAAAAACAAAGAAACAGGACTCATTTTCTTTTTTAAAAATTCTGAAAAAACAAAATGAAAAAGGGGAACTGGTTTTAAACCACACCTTGGGTGAAAACCTCGGAACAGAACTTTTTTTCAAAATTCCCTGCCAAATTTGGTTTTTTTTTTTTTTGGGGGTTTTTTTTGTAGTCGATTTTGTTGATCCCCCGGAAGAAAAAACCGATAAACCCACCGGGCCTGGGGAAGCTTTTTTTTGCCCGGGCAAAGGGGTCCATGGAGTTGACCCAAAGCTTTTAAACTCAAAATCCCCCCAGACCACCAGTGTGGCAGACCTTTTCCCTTCGAAATCTTCCAAAGTACTGGAAACAAAAGGGGAATATTTTTTTTTTTAGAAAATTTGGGGGTTTTGGGAAGATGTTTTAAATTAACAGTTGGGGGATGGGGGAAAGATGATGCGGACGAATTTCCGCATGATACATCGGGCGAAAAACAAGAAAGACTGTGACGATTTTGTTTTTTTTTTTAAAAGGGGTATCAACACACTTTTCTTTTTCAGGAAAAACTTTTTTTTTTTCCCCCACCAAGCTTTGATTTTATTCTATTAATAAGATGCTTTTCTTGCCATGTTTGGAAGATTATTTTCAATTTTTTGGGGGGGTTTTGAAACCTTTGAAAATAATTCAGAAAACCCAAAATTTCCCTTTTTCCCATTTAAAAAATTTCCTGAGCTTGGAAGGGGCCCCTTTGCGGGAAACCCTTTTTTTTGCTGTTGTTGTTGTGGGGAAAAAAAGAAACGGGGGGGGGGGGACACCCCAAAAACACACACACCCACACACACACACACAAAAAACACACAAACACACACCACAAAACCTTTTAGTTTAGTTTTTTGGAAAAGACGGGATTTTTCAGCCCATCCAAAACCCAGACTTTTCGTTTTAAAAGGGAAATACTCCCTTAAAGATTTATATTTTTAAAAAAAAAAAAAAAAAAAAAAAATTATTATCAGTTAGAAAAAAGGAAAAACCCCGCAATGACCGTATCCCGACATAAAAAAATATTAAAACCCTTTTCGTCCCAAATTTTCAACGGGCCCTGACAGCCGTCGGTGACTCTAATTCTAGTGTCAGAAAAACAATTTGGTTTTAAAATTAAAAAGTAGAAAGGGGGGAAAAACCCAAACAAAAACCGGCACTGACTTGATTGTAGACTGGAGAATTCAAACTTTTTCACGTGTGGCAAAAAAAAAAAAAAAAAAAAAAAGACAAAACCGACACCCACACGAAAATTTTTTGCTGTTTAAAGACGTCATGATGGGTGAGACGCAAAAAATAAAAAAAGACTCACAAAAAAGAACGGGATTAAAACTCCACAGGCAGCCCTCAGTAGGTCCCCGCACCACAAACCCGCAAGTCCCCCCCAAAGCCCCGCATCAGGGGAGGACGCGGAACGGCGCCGCCCCCCCCAAACGGCAGAAGAGGATAGGCCGATTCCTCTTCCATCAGCCGGACGGACGGTGCCAAGGCAAAAAAAACCCATTTCCTTTTTTCCCGGGGGAGAAAACGCCAAACAACCCCCAATACAAACCCCCCGGCAAACCCGCAACGATGGCGCCAAAACCGACCCCCGGGAGACCCCCGCAATCCCAACGGAACAGCCCCGGACCGTTTAAAACAGCCCCAGAAAGGCCCAAAACAGCCCAAAAACCCCCGGGAAATCACCCCAAACCTCAAAGCCACGGCAACAAACAAAGACCGTCCCCGCACAAGACCAAAAAAAAACAACCCAAACGAAACGAGGGAAAACAAAAACCAAAACGCCGCCCCCTCAACGGGAAACCACAAAAACCAGGTGGGCCCCACAATTTTCCAGATAGAAAAACGGCGCAGTTTCCCCACACAGTGAAAAAAAAAAACACAGAGCAAAACACCACCAAACACACACACACACACACACACACACACAAAACACACCCACACGCACGCCCTCACATGCAGACGTTTCACATTTCCAAGGGGGCCGGGGATTCCAGCTCTTTCATCCCACACACACAGTTTAGCCAAAACCCCTTTTTTTTCCTCAATGAATAGATAAGCAAAAAAAATAAATGCAAAAATAAATAAACGAATAGTTTAAGTAAAAAAATAAAAAACAACCAACCAAACAAACAAACAAAACTGTGTGCAAAAATTGAAATTAAAAAAATGAAACAAGTTCTTCTTTTTCAGAGAAAAAAAAGCCCACGAGGAAATTTTTTTGAAATTTCCACCCATCATTCTGCAAACAAACAAAATGTTTCCCGGGCTTTTGTGCCCGGGAAGGACTGCGGAATTACGTGGAAAGATGTCGATTTATCAAACACTACCCTTCGGAGGAGATAAACCAAACATACACTGAAAAAGGGGCTTTAAATCGTTTGGGTTTTTGAGAAAGGGCCCGCAGAGACTTTTCCTACATCACTTTTTTTGGGGCCTGGAAACCAGTTTCTCTCCTCCCCAAAATTTAAACGGGGCTTGTAATGACCCAAAAAAAATATTTTCACAGCGAAAGGCAAACTTTTTAATACCATAAAGCATTTGCCACAGACCCCTAATGCCTGATGCATTATGGGAAATGTCCTCACGACCGGGCGAAAAGTTTCCGACAGCAAAACGCAACTGGCAAAATGATTTTTGGGCTTTCCCTGTGTTCTCTCTCACTCTCTCCTCTCTCTTCTCCCTCCCCTTTTCCTCCTAAATTCTCTCTCACTCTCTCTCTCACCCCTCTCTCTCTCTCTCTCTCCTCCCCCTCCTCTTTTTGCCTTTTCTCTCTCTCTCTCCCTCTCACTTTTTGTGTTTTGTGTGGTGTGTGTGTGGGGGTTGTGTGTGTTTTGTGGTGTTTTGTGTGTGGTCCCAAACATGCTCCCTTTTTTTCAGATTGGATTGTTTCCCAGTGAAAGTTTTTTCCCAGTGGGGGAATTACATCAGTGATTTTCCCGTAAATGTTGATTTTTCCCTTCCTTTTTGGCCATTTACTATGTTTGCTGTTTTGGGAAAAATTTGAACATGGGCCGAGATAGTTTTTGGACTTCGGACTTTTCGATCCAGAACCCGGTAGGGGAGGAAGCATCAGTCACAAAAAAAACAGGTGTTCATGGTCCCTCTGTTTGACAAAAAAAAGGGAAAATTCCGGGGTCATGTGTTTTTTTTCTTTAAGAAAATACCAAACGGGGGAAAGGAAAAAAAGTATGTTTTAGGGAACCCAAATCCATTCAACACCCCACAATAACCCACAGCAAGGACAACATCAACGACATTAACAACAAGAATAATATTGCTAGTAAATAAAATCTAATCCTAACATTAAAAGGGTAAGAAAAATCCTAATGCGGGAAAGGTAATAAAAACAGTTATCCCCAACATCATCATCATCATCCCTCATCAACCCCTCATCATCATTTATCAACATCAAGAAAAACATCAAACAGTAAAACCACCCCGACGAAACTTATCATCATCATTAACAAATCAAAAAAACCCTCATCATTACATCACCACAATCTTCGCCATCACAAACATCAAACTTGTCATCATCAACATCAACCCTCACTCTCTCCCTCTCTTCTCTCTCCGTTTTACCTCATCTCTCTCCCCCTCTCTCCTCTCTCTCTCTCTTCCCCTTTTTCTCCTCCTCTCTCCCAAACCCCCCACACCTCTCCCCCCCCTCCTCTCTCACTCTCCTCCTCTCTCTCACACCCACACACTCTTTCTCCTTTCCCCCCCCCCCCTCTCTCTCTCTCCTATTTTATTCCCCTTTCCCTTCCCACCTATTTTCCATCCTTTCCCCCCCACTTTATTATGTTTCACTCACACAAGGAAGAATTTTTCAAATGCTGTCCCCTTGCTTTCATGGCCCCAAAATTTTGCCCCATCCACCTCTAAAAATGAAAACCAAAAAGTGCCCTTCCCTTTACACCCATTTACACCCATGACCCAGGTTGCCCCCGTTCTTTCCCCGATAAAAGAGTGTAGAGACTTTTTACACGTCCCATCTAAAATTGATCAACCCTTTAATTGCTCTTTATTTAAAAAAATCATTGGTTTTTTCTATAGAAAGATATAGCGAACGAAATTTTATTGGGTTGCATTTCCCCAAAGAGAAGCCTTTTGATGTTCTGCAGTGGTTTCACCTGGAAGAACAAGGGGAAATTTAAAAGGGAAAAAATTTTTTAAATAATTTAAATTAAAAACACGAAAACCGCACAACACCTAAAAGAGAAACTGACTAAGAGTGCCCCTTTTTTTTTTAAAGGTTATAGGGTTTTATTTAAAACAAGCTCTTTTATTCCGAAAGTCTACCCTAAGGTAAATGGGGCATTAAAATCACTTTGTTGTCCAAATTTAAATGCAGGTTGTGTGTTAAAAGCAAATTTTGGCTCCTTAATTTGCAAGGGCCCAAAAAATTGGCAACCGGGGGAAACATGCCCCCCCCAATTTTAAAAAACCAAGTTTATGGGATTGGGGAAGTTTACTCAGAAATCTTCATTTAAAAAGACTGGTTTTTTTGTTTCGTAATTTTTTTGCCCTTCTTTTATCGGGCCAGGAAATCTATTTTTGCTTTTGGGTACATTTTTGGGAAAAATTAAGGTTTCAGCACTTCGTCACAATAGCTTTTTGTGGGAACTTTTATGGGTGCATACCCCATGGGGAAGCGTTGCCATTGTGTTTTTTCTGCATGCAAAGTTTTTTTTGCTTTCCCACTAGATATTGCCTTTAAATTTTGTTTGAATTTTTTTTAAAAAAATTTTAAACCCTGCCAACCCCCCCTGTCCCCCAACGTATGACATTTTGTAACAGGGAGGCTTTTTTTGTCTCAAAAGGGAAAAATACCACTCAGACCACCCATGATATTGTAATAATTTAATCATAAAGCCAAGCGACCACAAAGAGGGTTTTTTCAGCGTTATCAAAACATACAGGGCGGTACTTTTAAATATAAATGAAAAAAACAAAAGGGAAAACAAAACAAGTAAAAGCCAGGCGTGGAAAGGGGGAAAAATTGAAAACCAAGAGGTGGGGTGACATTTAACAATCAACAGTTGGGAGCAATGTTTTCTTAGTTTTTTCAGCTCCCATGTAACGAAACTCGCAAAATAATTTTTTAAAACATGTTGGTACTTTTAAAAAAAAGGGCAAAACGGACCAAAGGACCCTCAAATGAACTGCACGTTCACTCTGGTCAATGTGTACAAAGCTCCCTACCTTTTTCCTGGGTTACTCCAACAATAAAAATCAAAAAAAAGGGGACATCTCACACATTCCCAGAAAAAGACGGGTTCAGATTAACAATTCAATGAGAAAAGAAATGCCCAAACATGGACGTGCAACAGTATGCCTGGGGGACCCTTTTTAAAAATGGGGAGTCAAAAATTTCGGGCAACTTGTTAATGGGCAGTCAATTTTGCGGGGACTTCAAATTAAACGTACCAAAAGGGAACTCTCTAAAACAAAACTTTTACCCCCAAAACGTAAAGCAGCAGAAAAGGGAAGCTTTTTTTTACTCCTGAATTTTTCTTCCCCTGCAAAAAGACCATTTGTGCTATAACCCATTCAGTTGCTTTGGAATACCTTTAAAAAACCTCACCTTTTGAACCCAATTTTGAACACAATGAAGTGCAATTCCCTAAATTTATTACAGTTTAAACAGGGCCCCGGACACAATCCCCACATCACTGCTCAAGGGATAAAAAAATACAAAGTGGGTTCTGCTTGGGAAACCTTAGCCATGCAACAGTAAACCCCACTAAAACAACAACACAACCCCCCCCACACACACACACACACACACACACACACCCCACACACACACACACACACCAAAACCCACACACCCACACACACACACACCCCACACACTACACACACACTAACGTACACACAACACTTAAAAACACACACACACACACCACACCCCACACACACCCACAAAACCCACACACACACACACAAAAACACACACACACACACACACACACATTTTTTCACGTGCATCAAAAAATGGGAACGAAATCATGCATGCACATACAAAGAAATTTTCAAACTCCCTTTTTTCTCAATAAAAAAGAGAGGGAAAAAGAATACATAAATAAATGAATTTGATAAGTAAATAAAAAAAACAGCTAAACAAATTTAAAAAAACAACATTGTATGCACTAAGAATTTAAGCAAATAAACAATTCTTCATTTTAAAGAAAAAAAAAAAATGCCAGGGGGAAATTATTTGCTTTTTTCCAAACTGATTTATTCCCCCAGTTTTAACAAAATGATTTACGGATTGTGGGCACGGAAGGAGCTTGTCAATTACGGGAAAAAAGTTTGATTTTTAAAAAGCCGCTACCCCCTCGAAGGAGATTAAGCGAAAAAATACAGTGAAGACGGCGTTTTTCGATTGGGTTTAAATCCCCAGAGACACAAAATTCATCACATTTTTTGGGGCGTAAAAAAACCCTTTCTCTCTCCCCCGAATTTAAAATTGGGTTTTTAAAAGCTTCAAAAAAAATTGTTTACACGCAAAAGACAAACATTTAAATACCATAAAGCATGTGCCACAGAGCCATAATGCCTATGCATTTTTGGGAAAAGCTCCTTTGCAACCTCTCAAAAAATTTCCAAAACGAAACCAAATGGGAAAATACATTTTTTCTGTTTTGTGGTTTTCTAAAAACCCCTCTCTCCCTTTTTCTCTCTCTCTCTTTTCTCTCTCTCTCTCCCCTCCTCTCTCTCTCTCTCTCTCTCTCTTTGTGGTGTGTGTGTGAGTGGTGTGTGTGTGGGGTGTGTGGGGGTGTGGGGTTTTTTGTGTGTGTGTGTGTGTGTGTTGGGGTGTGTGTTGTGTGGTGAAAGTGCTTGCTCATGTTTTTTAGACTGGGTTGATTCCAATGAAAAAAATTTTTTAGGACCTTTCCCTTAAAAGTTTATGTTTCTTCTTCCCCGTAGTTATTGTCATCCCGATTTTGAGAAAAATGATGAAACCAAGGGAAGGGTTTTTTGACCCAACACCAAAAAATCATTAACTGGCCGGGCCCCAAAAAAACAAGGGGTCATCTATGAAAACAGTTTGCTTTATGTTTTTACTGTTCGGAGGACTGACCAAAAAAACAGATAACAAAGATGTATGTTTAGAACCCAACTACGTTTAAAAACACAACGACAACATCAGACATAAAAAACAAAAGAACAACCCAAAAAGATATGGGTAGCAAAGCTGAAAAGGGTGCAAAAAACTTTTATAATCCTAATGCTTTTAAGAACAATCAAAAGGCATTCAAAATCCTAAAGCTTTTAAGAACAATCAAGGGCGTTCCAAAAATTTTAAAAGCTAATAAGAACCCAAATTTTCATCATGATCATCAACATCATCATCATCAACATCCCTCATCCCTCATCATCATCATCATCATCACATCATCATCATCATCATTAACAACAAAATTATCATCAAACATCATTCCGGTGCTTATCACATTATTGTCTTAACCCTCCCAAACTCACCACAAACCTTTGTCCCTCAAAATCACAAAATTCTTTTAAATTTTTTATCATTGAAGGCGTCGCGTAAACATCATCATCACTCATCATCATCATCATCATCATCATCATCATCATCAACATCATCATCAACATCATCATCAAAACAACAACAACCCAAAAACCCTCAAACTCTCTCCCCCTCTTTCCCCTCTCTCTCCCTCTCTTTTCTCCCCTCTCTCCCCCTCTCTCTCTCCTCTCATCTTCTCCTCTCCTCCTTTCCCCTCCACCCCTTTCCCCTTCACTAAACAGTTTTTTCCCCCAAAAACCCCACAGAAAAGCTGTTTTAAAAAGTGCTCCTCCTTTTCCCACATACCCCCAAAATAAAGCCTCATCCCCCCCTAAAAACGAAAAAAACCCCTACTCTGGGTTTTTTCACCCATTTAGCACAACCCCTTTACCCCGAAAAACCCCCGGTTTCCCTTTTCGTTTACGATAATAGAGGCAGAGATTTTCCCCACCCTCGATCTATTGAACAACATTGAAATTTCCTTTTTGGGAATTTTAAACATCGTTTTGCTGCGAAAGAAAAGGCCCGAGAGAAATTTATTTGGGTTTCATTCCACAAAGGAAAAACCTTTTTTATTGCTGTCATGGGTACACCCCGCAAAAAACATTGAGTTTAAAGGGGGAAACCCAAAAATTTAAATATTAAATTAGAACAAGGAACCGTGCGGGGACTAAACCGGGAGAAGGAAGAGAGTGCAAATGGTCATAGGGCCCTTTGAAAACACTCTTTTGTTTAGAAAGGGCCCCGTGTGGGGGAAATTTTGCGCACCCAAAACATACTTTTTCGTTGGGTGTGGCATGGTATTGCTACGGACAGACAAACCGAAAAGAAACTGTCGAGATGTGAGGGGGGGGAGGGAAAAAAAAACTGTATCGGAAATTTCATTAAAGTCACATTCCCACGGGTTTTTAGAATTTCCCAATGATGTTGGTTTATGAGGCTTCAAAATCCCATGGACTGTCACGGGTCATTAAGGTTTTTTTTGTTATTTTGATCGCTTTTTTTTGCTTGTCGGGCCACTTTTTTTTCTCCCCTTTTTTCCCTTTTTTTTGCAGTGGGGGTATTTCAAACTCTTTTTTCAAACTGGATTTTTTTTTGGGAAAATTCTCGCCCCGTTTTTACCCCTATTTTTGTTTCTTTTTATTTTTTCCTTTTTTCTTTGTTTTTACATTTCGATTGTTATTTTTAATTTTTGTCCCTTTTTTTTTTTGGGCTGGGTTTGTACAAATGTTTCTAATCGTGTCATTTACGCTCATATCTTTAACTTTTTTTCCTTTGGGTTGTTGTTTGTTGTTATTGTTTTTGTTGATGATATGATTTTTGAAGTTGATGATGATGATGATGAAAGATAAAAAATGTGAAAGTGGCGGTGGTGGTGGTGTTGTTGTTGTTGTTGTTTTTTGATGATGAAAAAAAGATGATGATGAAAATTGGTGGGGTGGGTGGTGGTGGTGGTGGTGTATTGCCTAGTTGGGCGAAAAAGGGATTTAAGACACCCGCTTTTGGACCACTTACTTTTAAAACAACTCTCTATATCTATGTCATGATGAATTAAATTTTTCTGTTTAATTTCCAAAACCGGGACAGCTACAAAAACAAAAAAGAAAATATCAACTATAAACCCCCTTTAAACCGCAAAGCACAGAGAAGAAAAGGGGGAGAAGAAAAGAGAGAGAGAGAGAGAGAGAGAGAGAGAGAGAGAAAAGCCAACACTGCAAACAAAGAAAGGATAAATTTTATTTTAAATGGGGGGATGTGCACCTACCATAAAATACGAAGGAAAAGCTTTTGTCAGGTAAAAAGTAAGGGGAAAGATCCAAAGACTCTTTTTTGGTAAAAAGTAAGGGGAAATAATCCCTAATGAAGATCAAAAGACCTTTTGATGAAATGTATCAATGAACGTTTCGAAAAATGGGTAACTAGGGAAAATAACAAGTTTCAAAAGTATAGTTGTTCAGAATGTTTTTTTAAAACTTTTGCTTAAAGTTGGCCATCGATCTTCAAAATGTTTTTAAGCAAGGTTTTCTTTCTTCTTCCTTTTTTTCTTCATCTTTTAAAAAATATTACACATATGTATCCTATGTATATCTTCTATCTATCTAACTTTTCTTTCTATCTTCTGTCTGCTGTCTTTCTATCTAAATAAATATGTATACTTTCCTTAAAACCCGCTTTCACCAAGGGGGGAGATCATTTGCTGAAAGAAAGGAAAAAAAGGCCCCCCAAAAATTTTAACTATAACCACACAAACCCTTTTTGTTGTGGGGTTTTTTTTGGGTTAAAACACACACACACATTATATATATATAATATATAATAAAATAAAAATTTTATAATATAATATAAATTATAAAAAAAAGCTTGCTCTTTAAAGCTTTGATTGAAGAAAAAATGGGGGGATACGCCTTCCCATTTTGCAGGGTAGAAGATTCGCCCAACCCAACAGATGGGGCTTAAATGGGTGAATGGGGGAAAAAAAAAAAAAAAGCCCCTTTTCAAAATGAGCCTTCAAACAAGCTTTAAACTCCAAGGGAGAGACCCTCCAATAGGGGGGAAACTCACTAACATATAACCCTGGTCTATAAAGGGTTTTTGAAACAGGTGGTTTTTCCCTATGACCCCGAAAGTGGTAATTTGACCCCCTTTTGCCTTTTTTAGTTTTAAGAAGAATGCAATCCCCCGAAAAGGGGTTTGGGGTGCAATACCGTAGTAAAATTTGTTGATTTTTCAAAAAAACCCAAACCCAAAGGGGCCATCTAAGAAGCAAAAAAAAAAATCAAAAAAAAAGCAAAACAAGCCACATTTTCCTTTAGAAAAGTAGAAAAAAAAAAAAAAAATCCTCTAAAGACACAATGCTGAAGGGCCAGTTCTTTTTAATAAATCCGCAAGGGACTAAAATACAAAAACCAATAAATTCCAAGGATAAGTAAACCCACCGTTCCCGCAACTCCCGGCAGCTTGGGGGGTTGCAATGACTGCAAAGACTAATTCAATAATTTTTTGCAGTCATTTCAACACCAACTTTCCCTGGAAAATTGTGGAAAAAGGTGCGGTAAATTAACCTTGGAATTTATTGGTTTTTGTATATAAATAAATTAATATTTTATATATAAAATATATATAAATAAAAATAATATATTATATATTAAATTTTTGGGATCGCAAATTTCCCAAATAGACCCAAAGCCTTTCAAAGATTGTAACTACAAATACTTTCCCCACCCCAAAACTTTTTAAAGACATTTTTTAAAAACACACAACCCCACCCATTTAAACCCCCCCCCCCCCAACACACACACACCGACAAAAACACACCGCCCCCCTTTTAAAATTTTTTTCCCGTTTTGTCTTTAATTTTTTTTGTAGCCTGTTTGTTTCTGTTTTTTTTTGTCAAAAATCACTGTAAAGTGGATAGACATTAAATAAAAAACGAACGAAAACCCCCACACAACAACCAAAACCACACACCCGCACACAAAACCCCACACACACACACACAAACACCACACACACACACACAAAACCCCACAAAACACCCCCACAACAACCCCACACACACAAAGAGAGAGAGAGAGGAGAAGAGAGGAGAGAGAGAGAAAAGAGAGAGAAGAGAAGAGAGAGAGAGAGAGAGGAGAAAGGAGAAAACAGAAAAGGTAATAAAAAGAGAAAAAAATTCTTTTATTCATTGTTTTTCCCCCCTCCTCTTGACTGGGCTGACTGTCGTCTGTCTGTCCTGTCCGTCCCGTCCCGTCCCGTCATAAATCATGTTAATCGGGTGCACTCGGAAAAGGATTTGATCTCTTTAGAACACAGTTGTAAACCATCGCCATAATCACATTTATCGGGGATCATCTCATGGTCCCCCCAACATTTTCAGACAGTAAAATATAGATAAAATTGGGCAAGCCGTTTTTTTTATGTGTGTGTGTGTTGTTGTGCGGGGTGTGTGTTGCGTGCGTGCGGCGTGCGTGCGTAGGCGTGCGTGCTGCGTCGTGCTTGGGTTCGTGGGGTGGTGCGTGCGTGTATATTTATAAAATATTAAAATATTATATATATAAATTATAAAATATAAATATATAAAATATATATATATATATATATTAAAATATTTTAAAATATGTATAATAAAAGTTTAAAAGAAAGAACCCGAGAAGAAGATGAATAAAAACACATACACATATTTTTTACAACACAAAAAACACGCACACGCACACCCACACACACACAAAACACACACACACACACACACCCCACACACAACCCCCCCGGTTTTGCGCACAAACACGTATGCACGCGCGCACGCACGCCCGCACGCATGGACGCAAAGCAAGTACGCACGCACGTACGCACGAAAAAGCAGCCATGAGTTAAATGGTAAAGAATACATAACCACTTTAAAAATCAAAAGACCCAAAATTTGGTTGTTTTTTTTTTTTAAAATCCCCCCTCCCCCCCCTTCCCCCAGTCAATATTAAAAAAATGTCCTCTAAAACGCATTCAAAAAGAGTGCATATCCAATTTTTCATTTAAGACACACGCCCCATGTGAAATTTATTTTCATCCAAACTTCAAAAAAAAAAAAAACACACAGCAAAAAATTAAGGGCTTTTAAAACTGTCTTCCCCGAACGAGGGATTATTGAAAAGAACTCCCCCGGAAAAAGGATTTCCCGGATTCGCTTTTATTTTTGGGTTTGTGACAACGTTAGCTGTTTTCATTACTTGCAACGAACAAAAACCCGAACCCTCGCCAAAAGGGGGAAAAAACCTGTAAATTTGGATCGATAACTAGATACCCCACATCAAAAGGGGGCGGGAATTAAAACGTTTGCTACGGGCGTGATTTTTTAAAAAAACTCTCGGGGATGGGATTTCCCCGGGTTTAAAACCCCCTGCTTTTTACCCCTAATGAATTTAACTCCCGCACCAAACTTTAGGGGGGGTTAAGGCAGGGAAAGAAGAGTTTCTGTACCCCTGCTTTCTAAAACGTCGTGCTCGAGCACGTTTTACTTCTAAGGGGCTTTAAAAGACGAGGTGCAAAATCAAGATTTCGATGACACAGCAACACCACAAGCGAGGCCATTTTTTGGGGTGTGCCTTTAAAGTCGTAATGAAGCTTCAAAAAGTGTTTATTTCTGTATGCTTGTCGTTCTTTTGTTTTGTTGTGTTTTGCACTTACAGCCCCGGCTCCTATTCCGGGTGTAGCACGAGCGGATATGCGTGTGACGACTTTAACCCCCCCCCAATTTGATAACCTTAATCAAGCTAGCAGCGCTGCTTTTATACCAAGAGGGAGAGTAAAGGGGGAAAAGCAGGGTCTGATCGAAACCAAAAAAGATTTTTAAGAAAGAGACCTTAAACAAAAACAGGGAAAACCCCGCAATCACACATCCCTCCATTTCCTGTGAAAAGAGACCAAAGGGTTCCCGAAACATTTGATCCGAAAAGCTTCTAAATACGGAACGCGAGCAAAACCCTTTCACGTGAAACATCGCCCGTCAAAAATCCTGGTTTTTCGGCGATTCCCCTGGGGGCTGCGTTTGGGAAAACGGGGTGACGCCTTTTGGAGAGAGGGGCTCTCACTCACTCCCCCGGGTCCGCAGCAAAAGGGAGATATTTTTGGGCAGTAGGGGGCGTAGTAGGTTTGGGGTCCCCCCCTTATGTTGGATCAGAACAGGCGCCACTGAACACCACCGAAGTGACTCGGCAGCAGTGCAGTGTCTCCTCCATGTGTGTTGCCGCTTGCTGACTTGACATTGACTGCTCCCTCTGCTGGGGCGGCGGCGGGCCGGGCTGTGGCTGTGGACGGGGTGTCGGAATGACCGGGCTGTGGCTGTGGACGGGGTGTCGGAATGACCGGGCTGTGGCTGTGGACGGGGTGTCGGAATGACCGGCTGTGGCTGTGGACGGGGTGGTCGGAATGACCGGCTATGGCTGTGGACGGGGTGTCGGAATGACCGGGCTGTGGCTGTGGACGGGGTGTCGGAATGACCGGGCTGTGGCTGTGGACGGGTGTCGGAGTGACCGGGCTGGGCTGTGGACGGGTGTCGGAATGAGCGCGTGGGTTCACTGCCACTGAGGTGGCACAGAAGACCAGACAGCAAAAAAAAAAAAAAAAAAAAAAGAAAAGAAAAGAAAAGAAAAGACAAGACAGAAAAGTAAGAAAGATCGTTTTCAAAATGATTGAGTGTTGTCATAAACGTTATTACAAGTGTGTGTGGAGGCGGAAGGGGGGGGGGAGAGAATAGCGTTTTAGGAAGAAATATTATGAAAGAACGGATCAAAAGTGATGATTAAAGTAATTTTAAAGTAGAGGTGAGAATATTCCAGAGTGGACTTTGCAACAGGAAAAAATCGTTGATTGAATCAGAGAAGCAAAGAGAAACAAAGAATGACAAGTGTATTTGAAGACATTACACATTTCTAACGTCTGTAGACGGCATATTTTCATGGAAGAAAATCCTCATCAACTCACAAACTGAAAAAAAAAAAAGGGGGGGGGGGGGGCGAGGTGATCTTTCTTGAATGAGTGTGAAAGTATTGAGAGAAAAAAACAGGTGGGGAGGTGTGTGTGTGTGGGGGGGGTTATCTTCGTTGAATGAGTGTGAAAGTAGTCTCTGAGTCAAAAAAGCTTCCACACCCACACCCTACCCCATACACACCTTAACCCTCTCGCCTCTCTTTCCACCCCCATCCCCATCCCCCACCCCCTACTCCCCACCCCCACCCTCCAACTCTCTTCCGCCTCCCACTTCCCCGATTCTGTTGGCGGGGAGGAGAGTGGAGGAGGGTGAGGCGGGATGGGGGGGGGGGGTAGGACAGTGAGGGAGGCAGACTTCAGACGGATTGACCGCCCGTTGTGTCTTTAACTGGCGTGGCGAACTTAATTTGTACTTCAGTGCGAGACGAAAAAAAAAAAAAAAGTTAGTTTCCCTGTGATTAAAGTCACGAGAGTGTGGTGAGTGAGTCTGCCTGTGTGACTGTCTGACTGCCTCATTATTTTCTGTGTCTTTTTGTATTTCTCTTTCCTTCTTTTGTATCTCTCTTCCTTCTGTCTTTGTGTATCTCTCTTTCCATCTGTCTTTGTGTATCTCTCTTTCCTTCTGTCTTTGTGTCGCTCTTTCCTTCTGTCTTTGTGTATCTCTCTTTCCTTCTGTCTTTGTGTATCTCTCTTCCCTTCTGTCTTTGTGTCTCTCTCTTTCCTTCTGTCTTTGTGTATCTCTCTTTCCTTCTGTCTTTGTGTCTCTCTCTTTCCTTCTGTCTTTGTGTCGCTCTTTCCTTCTGTCTTTGTGTCTCTCTCTTTCCTTCTGTCTTTGTGTCTCTCTCTTTCCTTCTGTCTTTGTGTCTCTCTCTTTCCTTCTGTCTTTGTGTCGCTCTTTCCTTCTGTCTTTGTGTCTCTCTCTTTCCTTCTGTCTTGTGTCTCTCTCTTTCCTTCTGTCTTTGTGTCGCTCTTTCCTTCTGTCTTTGTGTATCTCTCTTTCCTTCTGTCTTTGTGTATCTCTCTTTCCTTCTGTCTTTGTGTATTTCTCTTTCCTTCTGTCTTTGTGTCTCTCTCTTTCCTTCTGTCTTTGTGTCTCTCTCTTTCCTTCTGTCTTTGTGTCTCTCTTTCCTTCTGTCTTTGTGTGTCTCTCTTTCCTTCTGTCTTGTGTATCTCTCTTTCCTTCTGTCTTTGTGTCTCTCTCTTTCCTTCTGTGTTGTTGTATTTCTCTTTCCTTCTGTGTTCTTGTGTCTCTCTCTGCTCTGTGTCTCGCTGTCCTCTCCGCAACTCTATCTTTGTCATTGATGTCCGTCCGTCTCTCTTTCTGCCTCTCTGTCTGTCCGTCTGTCTGTATGTCTGTTTGTCCTTCTGTCTGTATGTCTGTACGTCTGTATGCACATCTGTTCTCTCTCTCTCTCTCTCTCTCCTCTCTCTACTCTCTCTCTCCTCTCTCCTCTCCCTCTCTCTCTCCCCTCTCTCTTTCCGCTTGTCTGTCTGCGTTCCAAAGGCTGTTTGTTTCTGACTGAATGACTTCTGCCTCAATGTCTTTTAAGTTACCGTGGCGTTGTTAATGTATTTTTCCCCGTCTGAGAGTCGGACGAATCTTTTGGGGTTGGGAGTCGGAACTTTACTGTGCACAAAAAAAAGAATTTTTGTTCGTCCTTTCATGGTATTTAGCATTCAAAATATTCAACCACAGAAGAAAAAAGACACAACTACTGTTATGCTATTCATTTGCTGACTATTACACGGACAGAGTTCCCTGCAACGGGGCTGTTTCTGTCAAAAAGTTTCCTTAATTTTCAGCGAAAAAAAAATCGTTTCATTTTGTGCACAGTAATTTCTCTTTTCCCTGTGGGCTCGTTCTGCCCTCTGTCTCTGTCCTGTCCTCTCTTCTCTCTCTTCTCTCTTCCCCCTCTCCCCTTCTCTCTCTCTCTTCTCTCTCCTCTCTCTCTCCTCTGTGTCCAACAACCCCACACACACACACACACCAACACCACACACACACACACCCCGCATGCACCAGCACGCACAACACACGCCGCACGCGCACGCACGCACGAAAGCAGCCGCACCACCACGCACCACACACACCAAAAACAAACACACACACACTATACTGAAAATCATACACTGTTGCCCAAAAGCAGAAAAGTCTATGTTAAAATTTGGGTAATCCTAAACGAAGCATCAAAAAAAAACAAGACATTGCGTCATTTTGTAAAAATAACGCGTCAGTGCTTGTCAAAAAAGTTGGAAATGCTATCAACCCGTACCCCAGGAAAAAAAACGATTCAAAAATTTGACGGCAGGTCAGATCGTCACCCGGAAAAGAACTGATCTCAAATCTTTGAGGGATAGTCAGACCTCGCAGCCCGGAAAGAACTGACTAAAAAGTCTTTACGGCAAGCAGAACTCGTCAGTCCAGGAAAAACAAATCCAAAAGCTTTGAGGGAAAAGCCGACCCGTCAGTCCAGGAAAAACTATCTAAAAAGTCTTTGGGGCAAAGAAAACCGTCAGCCCAGGAAAAATGATCTCAAAAGTTTTTTGACGGAGCAGCAAACCTCGTCAGTCGAAAAAAATGATTAAAAAAGTCTTTGGGGAGAGGCCCCACCCGCCCCCTTTTTTACACAAGGGGAAGGTACGAAATGATAAATGAAAGCAGGGTCCAAAGGGGTAGAAGGGTCTCGCCCCACACAGGAGTTGCTTATAACATGAAGAGGGAAACACGTGTCAACTTTAGGTCTTTGTCAGTGGAGTTTGCCATTTTTTCCGACCCAAGGGGCGAGGGCAGAGAGAAGGAGAGAGAAAAGCGAGGAGAGAGAGAGAGAAAGAGAGGGGAAAGAAGAGAGAGAGACAAACAACAGAAGACGACAACAACAGACACAGAAGACAACAGGCAAGAGAAAAGAGAGGGGGGGAGAAGAGTGAGGGGGGAGGGAGGGAGAGGGAAGAAGAAAGATGGAGTGGAGCTTAGCGGAGAAACAGACAGGTAGACAGACGGACAGTCAGACAGGAGGAAGAGAGAGAGAGAGGAGAGAGGAGAGAGAAGAGAGAGAGAAGAGAGAGGGACAACGACAACAGAGTGACTGAGAGAAGCAAAAAGACGATAGACAACAAACAGACAGACAGGCGGGCGGCGGGCAGGCAACCAAAAGACAACGACAGAGCCCTGAACACAGAAAGGGGGGGGGGGGAGATGGAAAGAAGCGGAGCTAGCGAAGACAGACAGACAGACGACAGACATAGGAAGGGGGGGGGAAAGTTCGGGACCCCAGTGAAAACTGGATTTTAGCGAAGGGCAAAGGGGGAGGGGGGGGGTGAAGGGGGGGGGGGGGAGGAGGGAAGGGGGGCGCTTAAAAGCAGTGGACGAAACCTTGTCAAAAATGTTCCAAAAGGGAATTTTAAGATGCAGCGCTGTGGTGGTGGGGCCCTGTTTTCGTTTCTGTGCCCCGTGCCAAATGCCATCAGTAACTGAGACTCCGAACCCGACAAAGGGGACATGTGAAACCCAGTGCTAACTGGCATTGCAAAAAACTTGTGGGTTTTTTTTGTTTTTTTCTTATTTGATGATTTTTTTTCTTTTTTTTTTTGTTTATTGTTTTTTTTAGAAGAGATGATGATGTTTGATGATGATGATGAGAGAGATATGAGATGAAAATTGATGATGATGAGATGATGAGATGATGATGGGATGTGAGATGAGATGAGGATGAGAGTTTGGAGTGTTGTTTTGTGTGGGGGGGGGGGGGGGGAGGCAAGAAATTTTTAAAACAGCATTATGTTGGTTGCCGAAGAATGAGCTGTAAAACTGTCTTCCCTCTGTTTCTGTCTGTTGTCTGCTGTCTGTCTTCTTTTGGTTCTGTCGTTGTCTTCTGCGTGTTTTTTCCCCTCTTTTTTTCCCCCTGTCTCTGCCCTTATTTCTTGCCTTCCTCTTTTTTTTTTATGGTCCTTTTTCTATCTCCATTCTCTTCCCCCCTTCCTCTCTCCCCCTCTTCTTCTCCCTCTCTCTTCTCTTCTCTCTCTCTCTCTCTCTCTCTTTTTTGTCGTCCCAAAAAAATCCCGTCTTTCCTCCCTCTCTTTTTTCCTTCCTCTCCTCTCCCCCTTTCTCCCCTCCCCTTTTTCCTTCTTTTTCCCCCCTTTTTTTTTTTTTTTCTTCGTTTTTAATTTTGTCTTTCCACTTTACAGTATTAGCAAAAACAAGAAAAACAAACAGGCAACAAACAAACAAAGACAAAACAAAAAAACACATTAAAAGGGGCCGGGTGTGTATGTCGGGTGTGTGTGTGTGTGGGGGGGGGGGGGGGGGGGGGCAAAACCGGTTTTTGTTTTAAAAAAAAAATGTCATTAAAAGTGTAGGGGGGTTGGAGGTAGTGAGTAAAAAAATTTTGATGCAAGTCTTTTTAATTAATGAGATACCAAATAATTACTTCACTTAAACCCCATTCTAATTACCAATAACGGTAAACTGCTTTCCCGGATTCTTTCTGAACATTTTTAAAAAAACAACTTTTTTAAAACCTTTGAAATAAAAAACCCAAAAATCAAACAAATACTCGAGAAAAAAAGTAAATGTCCAATTTGGACTTTTTAACAATAGCCCTAACCTTCTACAGCCTTCGCCGTCCCCAAAAAGTCCCAAAAATTTTCCCATTGAGTGTTCAAACTAATAACCAAGTAGGGAAAAATATTTTAGTATTTTCAAAGGAAAGACTGGAAAGTGTAATATTTGGGCCCCAAAAGCAAATGACATTTTTTTTCAATATTTTGTTTTTTAGCTCAATCTGGCTAAATATCAACCTTCAAAAATTTTTTTGGGGAGATGTGTCCCCCTTTAATTTTACGAGCTTCTTAAAGAATTTTCCCCCGTTGTCCTTTATTATGTTTAGACACTTTTTGC
>CM031628.1:51689155-51696655 GCA_018398815.1 Conus ventricosus | reverse complement strand
CCTCGCCAGATTGGGGGGGGCCAAGGGAAAGCCATGTCCCGAAAGGGACTACTCCCATTCCTATGGTTTGGAAAAGCCCTTGCCTCCAACATTGTCCCACTAGAAACCACAAGACCCAACCCCCCAATACATCGGGCCCCAAATCACACACAGAGCAAAAAGGGACCGTTTTCCCAAAACAAGACGCCCCAGTGCCCACTTACAGTCCACCAAGTTAAAAAACTATGAAAGTGTTTTCCCCCCTGCGCCCACTCCCCAAAATCCCAACTCTCGCAGGGTGTATAGAAAAACTGGGTCGGCCCCAACGCCCTACAAAGAAAACCCCTTCTACACCCCCCCCTGGTTTTCCTTTTTTTCCCCAGGGGAATAAAAATTTGACAAACGGCAATGAAAAGAAACGAAACGGGGACCTGCACCCTCCCCCCAAAAAAACACATACCCCCTGCCATGTCAAACCAAACACTAGAGAAACCCAAAACACACACCATCCCCAAAAACACATCTCAGCTGCAACCTCACAAAAACTCTTGGTAAAAATTTCCCCAGCACAGCACAACTCCCACCCTCAAATACCCCATAAAATCCCCCCAACCCCAAAACAATGCCCCCCTTACACTTACAATACAGCACTCCTGCCACCCCCCAACACATTACCCTTCCAACCCCCCCCCAACACAAAACCCCAACAGTCAGAAAAACCCCCCCTACCCCACTAAAACCCCGTTTTGCTGTTCTTTTGCTGAACACGATGACTTTTTCATTTTCCTCACCAAAAACCCCAAACCCAGCTCCTCCCCCCCATTTTCCCCCTTTTAAATTTTAAATTAAATTTTGGGTCACTGTATGCATCCCTGTTTTCGTCTATTATTGCTTCACCCACCGTTCTGCATATTTTAAAATCCACTTCTTGCACATGGTTTTGGGGGCGATATGCTATTTTTTCCCCCCATGTGCTATGTATGTGTGTGCATATTCAGGGATTTTGAGCGTGCAAAATGTTTATATCCACTTCTTTATCAAAAGGGTATGCAGTGCGATTTGCATTAATTTTTATAAACCATGGGGCTATGTATGCATGCGCATTTTAATTGTTTTGGCGCATTCAAATTAGTTTTCAACTGCGTGTGTGTGGGCGCACACACGCGTGTGTGTATGAAAAAGTGTGCGTACGTGCTATGTGTGTGTGAGTCTGGTTTTTGGGGCGCGCGCGCACGCGCGCTTTGCTTGTGTAGGGTGTGAATCTATGTGTATTTGTTTTTTTGGTTTTCTTTTCCTTGTCTGGCCTGCTGCAGTCTGTCGGGTGCCTGTCAGAGGGATTGAAACGACTTGTTACTTTTACTCAAGAAGTGTGTTCATGGTGTTTGGACAAAAAAAAAATGGTGCGCCCCGAAAACCCGAAGGGGGTGCAACTAAAGGGGTTTTAAAAAAAACCAGAGAAAAATTGTGCTGCCCTTTGGGGATTTTTTGTAGACCCCCCCCCAAAAGGGTGGTCGTCTTTAGAAGTGGCTGCCACTCAAGGGGGTTAAAAAAAACAGAAACAATGTGCTGAAAAGGGGAGGTGAGCTTGTCGTTTTGAGAGACTATACGGGTTATCATCAAAAACCCAATCCTCATTTTTTTTTTTTTTTTTTTTCCTTTTAAAACATTTTTTTCCCTTTTCGTATAATTATGTTTTTGGGAAAAATTTGGGTTTGTAATTTTAACTTTTGTTTGTTTCTCTTTTCATTTTTCATTTCGCTTTAAAAGATTTTTCCCTTTTTGTGTGTGTACTATACGGACAATTTGTTTTTTGAAAAAAAAAGAAAAACCAAAGAGAAAAAAAAAAACCCTTTTATAGAAAAGGGGATGAAAAAAACCCCTCGCGGGCCAGGAGATTTTCTGCAAAAAATACTATTTACTGCGAGCGAGGCAATTTTGTGCTTTCCCAACTGCATTTTAAAAGGTGTGACTATAGTGACTTGTGTTTTGGGGGTATGCGAGTGTTTTTTTTTTTTTTTTTTTCCTTCCCTCTTTTTTTCTTTTTGGGTTTTTTGGTTTTTTGGGGTTTTTGTTTTATTTTTATTTTATTTTTTTTTTTCTTTTCTCTCTTCTTGTACCCTTCTTTCGAAATTTTTTGCTTTAAAAAGATTTTTTTGTGTTATCTTTTTTTTCAAAAAAAGTTTTTTCTATAAGTAACTATCTGGGCCGAAAAAGCTTACGGGGGGATATTTGGGGGAAGATTTTATTGTCTTCTCCCAAACGCTTCTAGTTTCCTAAAAATTGTTAAAGTTGTGTAAACCCAGCCCCATACTCCCCCCCCCTTTTATGTGCTTTTATCGTGTTCCCTGCCCTTTTCAAATTTTAACGACAGTTAAAGTGCAAAATTGTTTCCCCCCCTCCCTATAATCATCACATCAGTACACAACTTGAATTGTTTTTGGTTTAAATTCATTTTCCCAGCTTTCTGGATTTTGTGTGTTCTTGGATATTTTTTTAATTGCTTTATCTTAATATTTTTAATTGTTTGTTGTTTAAATATTCCCATTTTGTTATATTGTCAGGAAATTTGGGTCCCAGAAAAATTTAAAACCAAAGGACCCCTTGTAAAAGGGAATTAAAAAATGATACGGAAATTTCGCATTGGTCACCCCAAATGTTTTTATCTGCCAAATAAGATTTGATTTTTTTCCCCCCTTTTTTTCTAAACGAATCCCCTTTTATTCATCTGCTTGGTCTTTTGTGAAAAATCGCCTTTACTCCCGGGTTTTAATGATACAGCTTTTTCCCCTAATAAATATAACTTTTGTCCCAAAGCGATTGGGAATTCACTCTGGTGAAACAAAAGGGCTTGGAATATATATTACAAAACATCGCTCACTGTTCAAAAAGGCGGGGGGAACCCTTTAACCGATAATGTTTTTTGTATGTTGCGAGGTCAAAACCCCCAACCCCAGCCCTCTTTTAGTTGGATATGGTACAGGAATCCCCCTGGCCCCTTTTCCTTTTGGGAAGACAACTTTGTACACATGATTGGTTTATGTATATAGTGCATCCAAATGTCATTTTTCTCGGTGATTTTAACATTTTTATCTTTTTTAAAAACCCGGGAGGCCCGCCCCGGGGTGCGACAACCACATTTTTGGGCTTGCATCAGCTTATTCAAATTCCCCCCTAAAATCGCAAAGGCATTTCTACAATTGGGGGTGGATCATATTTCCCCAACAAAAAAGCCATGGGATCCAAATTTAAAAGTGTGGGGGACAAAAAATCGGACCCTGTCTCCTTTTGTGTACTTGGTCTTGTAAAATTTCCAAAAAAACCCGAAATAAGGGCCCAAAACCATTTTAATAAACGCTGCTTCAAAAAATTTTAGAAAGGGTGAATTTTTTTCCCCCCCACTTAAGCTTAGTTTTTTCTACAATGTACCAATTTCACAGGAAAAACCAAAAAGAAAACGTATAATAACCCGGAAATATCTTTTCTCAATCGTTGATAAAAATGCCCCCCCTTTGAAAAAAAGGGTTTAAAAAACAGGGGTCCCTTTCCCAAACGGTGACAAAAAACATTAAATTTTAAAAAATGGCACTAAAGGGGTCACTTAAAAAACCCCAAAAAAAAAATAGATGAAAAATTTAAAAAAAGAGAAACGAGTATCAGATCTAGTTAGAAAATCAAAATTTAAACATTTTTGGGAAATTGATAAACCAAACAGGGATCAGCATAATTAAAGGGGTGCTGTTTAAGAAAAAAAACTGACAAGTCGAAAAGAAATCCCATAAAACTGCGACAAGTGGTCTGCTAACCTTTTTTAAAAATCATTTCCCTTTAGGTAAATGAATCAGTACAAACAGCTGCCAGTGTCAATTCTTTAATCGATATGAGCTCCAGTGTTTCCAATCGTTTTTTTTCCAAGAACGATTGGGAAAACAAAAGATTCATTAGCATTTCCCCTTTCTTGCTATTAATGAAGTTGGTTCCCTTTAAATTTTAAAACCCTTTAAAAAAAAAAAGGGAATGGGTCCCGAAAAACTTAAATGCCCTTTTAACTCAAGCTTTTCTCTACCCTTCATTGTTATCCCCCTTTTAAAGTTTATAATTTGTGTATTGACAAAATTTTTCCCCTTGGTCTAAAGGGGAGCAAAATTATTTCCCCCCCAAATTTAAAAGATTTTTCACGATTTAAAACCCAATTTTTTGGGCCAAAAATCTCTTTTATCCGTTGTAACGAAACCCCTTGAGATGGGATGTTCACAAACCCCTAACTAAATATATGGAACATCACAAACCCGTTCCCCCATTTTTATTTAGGCTTTCGTCGAAATCCCCCCATGCACCGGGCCTTTAAAACGCCTCTGTGATACTGGCTATCAGCCATTTAACGAAAGAAAAATCACTGGAACTGTTTTCCCTCGATTTTAAGGGAAAAATTTTGGGTCTTGTTGACCCCAAACTTAATTAAACAAAATGACTGCATTTGTTCCAAAAACCGGCAAATAGGTTACCTTTTTTTCAGTCATATTTGAAAACAGGGCCCCGGTTTTTTTACTTTTAAACGGTACTTTTTCCTCTGAAGGAAAAAGTGAGCTGTGGGGTTCCCCAGGGTCGTCCCCTTTGGGCCCCCTTCCTTCGTATTTTTATAAAATTTACCTTTCCCATGCACATATCTCAAATGATGTCAGTGTGATCTGTTCGCTGCGACAGTTTTCTTCACTGAAATGGGTTCAAACTTTATGTCTGTAAAAAATATCGTTACAACAAAGTATAAAATGATGTCTTTGAAAGGTGCAACCCAAACCGAATGGTTCCCCTTTAAAGGGCAAAACAAAATTTTTGGGGCCCCCCCGGCCCAAAAAATCAACCCCACAAATTTTTTTTGACCCCAAAAAAAATGGGGAAACCTTGATTTGAGCAGGTTACCGAAACACCGTTTTCTTAGGGCGTGATTATTTATGTAATTTTAAATTTGGGAATACATAAAATCATGTTTGGAAAAAAAAAGTTGGCTCGCAATTTTTTTTTGCTCAATAAACCAGGGTTTTTATGTTGAACCACACATCCGGAAATTATTTTTTTAAGCCCCCCGCCTTTTTTCACCTCAACTATGCGTCCACTTTTTGGAGTGGCCGGGAAATCACATAAAAAGTTTTTTAAAAAAGGAGTGACTGAAAGGCGGCGAACGAAGGGAAGAATTTGGAAAGAGTTTTTTTTAGAAAATTACCCCCAATGACATTGACAAACCCGCCCCAAACACGTTTCATTTCAAAACCCCTTGGGGCTTCTTCAGGCGAAAAAATCAAACACATTTAAAATGTGGGACAGAAAAAAAACAAAGAAAAACGAAAAAAGAAAGAAAAATGACTTATTTCCCTTTTGTTCCCCTGGGGGGGTTTGGTGGGGGGGAAATGACATGCGGCCAGGGGGATTATGGGAGAGGAAACGGAGGGGGGGGGGGGGGGTTTTTTCAGGGGAGGTGGTTTTGGGTGTGATATGATAGGTTGTGTGTCCAGTTTATTGGGATGGGTGGGTATTTTGTGATGGTTGGGGTAATGGGGATTGATAATAATGGTAAGGGGGGAAAAAAAAAAAAAGGGGGGGGGGGTTTTAAGGGGGGAAGGGGTAATACAAAAACTAAGATTAAATAGATGGAAGGGGTTTCTTTTAAATACTGTATGAATTTTTTGAAGGGGGGGGGTGGTGGTGTTTTTGTAAGTTTGTGTGTATGTGTGTGGTATGTGTATGTGTTTGGGAGGGGGTTTTGCCAATGGTGGAAGGGGGTGAGTATGTTTTGTTTGGTATTGTTGGGAAATTGATGCCTTTGGGGGGGAGTGTGGCCCCGTTTTTGGGAAAAGAGATGGGGGTTTTGGGTTTTTGGTTCCAAAGCTGTCACTCTGTGACCCCGAGTGGCCCTTACTTGACAAGGTTTGATGTTGGTTGGGGTGGGTTGAAGTGTTTTGGGCGGGGGTTTGGGCGGTGGTTTGGGGATATCGGCCAGGTGTTCAGAGATGCGTGGGGGTTTGAGTGTGCCTTTACTTTTCCCCTATTAGATTTGCCCCCACAGCTGGAGTGGAGGGCATAAAAATGTTGCGGGTTCTGACATGGACCCAAAACCCCCCCCCCCCCCCCACTCCCCTTTTTTTTTCCTTCCCTTTTCCCCTAAACCATGCATTTCCGCCCACCAAAATTTTTTTAAGCCTTTGCTTTTCACTTCTTTTTTGTTTTGGGGGTTTTGAATTCCAAAAATGTTTAAAGGGGTTTTTATTTTCGCCGAAGAAAGGGAAGAATGGTTGTTAAACTTGGGCCTTGCCTTGCCCAATGTCATGGCGGAATTCAACCACTCTACAATCTCACATTAAAAACAGTCAACACCAGAAACGGTAAAAGCCTTTCCTTTCCGCCAGTTTTTGGGCAATATTCGAAAATAATGGAGAAAAGGGGGCCCCGTTTCGGGGGAGGTTTTTTTTAAATATACTGGGCCAAAATTTGGTGGTTGTATCAATTGGAAAAGGTTTGATAATAATTTTTAAGGTGAGAAAAAAGGTTTGGGGATTTATGGATCTGGAAACTTTTATGGTTCCCAAAACATGTAATGCTGGATTTAAATGTATAAATTTATTTTTTATTTAATTTTGGGTAGGGTTCCCAACGTTAAGGGGTTTTGGTATTTGTTTGGAAATTTTTGGGATTATTGTGGGGGGGTTTGGGTGGTGGAGTTGGTGGTGGGGTTGGTTGGTCCGCGTCAGTGCGTATTTTGGGGCATTGCGGGCATGTGAGGGGTTTTGGTTTTGATTTTAGGGGTGGTTTTTGGTTGGGGATTGATTAAATTCTTTTTCATTGTTAGTTATTATTGATGTTGCAAATTTTTCATAAACCAAAATTAATTGGGCCCTATAATGTGATTTTGTGTTGAAAGTTGGGCTATTGGATGTGGTACTGGCCAAAAATTGCATTGAGTTAAGTTTGACTTGATCAGTTTGGCCCCCCCTTTCCCTTCCCCTCTTCTTTTTTCCCCTTTTTTCCCTTTTCCCTCCTTCTTCTCTCCTCCGCCCTCCCCCCTCTACCTCCTTCTCTCGAAGGCGCCAAACGTGCCTTTAAAAAACAAACCCACCTTCCAACCCAGGGCCCACTCCCCACCCACAATGCCACTTTCCTCTCCTCCTCTTTTCCAAAGGCCCTCCCCCACTCCTCTCCCCCTCCCTCTTATCTCCCTCCTCCTCCTCCTCCCATCCCCCCTCCTCTCTATTTCAATCTTTATTCACTTCCTCCAGTTTTGGGGGTTTAATGTTGTTTCCCCTTTTCCCCCCTTTTTTTTTTTTTTTTTTTTTTTGGGTTATTTTTTTGGGGGGGTTTTTTCTTCCCCTTTTTGGGGGGGTTTTGTTTTTTTTTTTGGGGGGTTTTTTTGGGGTTTTGGGGGGGGGTTTGGGTTTTTTAAAAAGGGGGTTTTTTTTTTTCAAAACATGAAAAAAAAGGGGAAAAACCCGTGAAAGCCCCCAAAGAGTGTGTTTGGCCTCCCGGCACAAATCA
>CM031628.1:51676009-51678509 GCA_018398815.1 Conus ventricosus | reverse complement strand
GACGCAACCAGCAAGCAAACTGCTGTGCACATCCCGCAGCCCCACTCGCCGCTGTTGTCCTGACGGGTGAAGCCAGTACAACTCCAAGCGTTCGCCACATGTTCTGACAGGGCCTCTGAAGAGGATTGTGAAGCCAGTACAACTCCAAGCGTTTGCCACATGTTCTGACAGGACCTCTGAAGAGGATTCCACGTAGGGTGAAGCCAGTACAACTCCAAGCGTTCGCCACATATTCTGACAGGACCTCTGAAGAGGATTCCACGTAGGAGTCTTTCCCGCCGTCTATAGGACTTTCCCTGTCAGTCTTTCCCGCGGTCTATAGGACTTTCCCTGTGGTCATTGGGTCTTTCCTCACCTCTTTCCCGCCGTCTATAGGACTTTCCCTGTGGTCATTGGGTCTTTCCCGCCGTCTGTGGGACTTTCCCTGTGGTCATTGGGTCTTTCCTCACCTCTCTGGGGCTGCCTTTGTCTACAGGTGGCCAAAACGCTGAAGAGAAAACAGAACGTGTCAGTGCGACCCAGAGAAGCACTGTCCTCAGCCGCTGAATTAGCCAACCTGGAGAAATCCTGCACCAGCCTTGGAAGCCTGTGCTGCGTTTACATGGGGTGCAGGCATGGCTGGAGCATTCCATCAAGACGTCAAGGGACGTAACTGCTGCCTGGCAGATGCCGTTGTGTAATGGCTAGCAGACGAGACAGAACAGAGCCTCCACAGAAGAGCCCCTGTACTTTTAAAACGTTAAAAAAATCATCTGTTGAGGAAATGTCTCAATCGCCATGTTTTCTTGCATGTATGTGGAAGATGGAGGGGAAAGGGGGGTGTGGGGGGGGGACATTAAGGCAGGAATTGACGAGTGTTTTACGTGGAGTGAATACTAGTTGTCACGTGGACAGGGTGAGGAGGAAAACCATAAAACAATACCACGCATGTATGTGTACGTTTCTGTACAATTAATCCTCTCTCTCTCTCTCTCTCTGGCCTCCCTTCCCCCCTGGGGTTTGCCTTTTAATGAGAAACCTCCAGTCCTTGATAAGTTTATAAGGAGAATGGGGAGGTAAACATGTGCGAAGAGGATGTAAATGAAGGTAAAACGCTACGCTAAAGGTCAAGATGGAAAGAGATGACCTCTCCCAGTACTGACCCATCTTTCAGACTCTCCAAACATGGCTGCACCGAACACCTGGGATCCAGATTGACTGCAGTGTTTAGGGGATGCCCTCCGGCAGAATCGGCTTCTCCCCATAAAATGATTTAGGCACCCCGGGTGTCAACATTTCTTCCAGCTTCTCAAGTTTGTTTTTCTCCATCCAACAGAAGCGGGCTCTGAAAGAAAGGGCGCTGACCAAAGAACTGCAGGCATGTTGGCAAGCATCAGAAAAACAGAAATGCCAGAGTCAAGAGGTTTTGTTTAGCTCCTACAACACTGAGTCTGGTCTGTGATTCGATAATCATCGTTGCGTTCAAGTTGCGTTGTTCATTCAGTCGGAATGGCAACAAAGGAAGAAGGATCTATCTATCTATCTATCCGGCTAGCTAGCAAGCTAGCTGTGTGTGTGTGTGTGTGTGTGTGTGTGTGTGTGTGTGTGTGTGTGTGTGTGTGTGTGTGTGTGTGTGTGTGTGTGTGTGTGTGTGTGTGTGTGTCTGTGTGTGTGTCTGTGTCTGTGTCTGTGTATATGAGAGAGTCAAAGTCAAAGTCAAAATTTTATTTAGAGATGGAAACATTGAATAAGCAACATATCTGCTTTTTTACATCAAGCCATCTATGAAAAAAAGAAAGAGAAAAGAAAATCAAATCGTGTACAATGCCATTCATCAAAAGAGAAGTAAACATACCGTCTTACCCACTCCCATCTCCTCCCCTTTTACCCACTCACTTCCATTCACGTAAAAGGTATCAATGCTCATTGCCGTCCCTATGGTTACATTCACGAAGTGTATATCTTTACCAGTGTATTTCTTTTCTGCACAGGATGGACATTTTTTCAGTATCATATGTGGTTAACGATTCATGAGATAATCTTTCAATTTGTTCTTAAATGTGTTTTTATTTTTTGTATTTTTTAAGGGCTTTGTCAGTTTATTCCACAGATTTCCACCTGAATATACGAAACTGGATTTGTATAAATTGTTGCGTGGTCTAGGAATGGACAACAAATGATTATGTCTATGGCAATTGACTCTAAATGTTTCTGTAATCTTTTGGGGAGCTGTTCCATTAATAACGTTATGCATACAAAGGGCTTTATTGAAAAAGAGTCTGTTTGGGAAGGTTAATATTTTGAGTTGTTTGTAATCTTCATCAGTTAGGGAGCTCGATTTTACAATACTAATTTCAATGCTCGTTTGTACAGACGATGAATTAATTTTAAATTATGTTCACTACAGTTGTCCCAAAGGGTTGATGCATAATCAACTAATGACAAAATATGTGCACAGAAAAAAAGTTTTCGAGAGTGGCCATCGAGGAAATTTTTTATCCGAGACAACTGAAATATTTTT
>CM031628.1:51654908-51670009 GCA_018398815.1 Conus ventricosus | reverse complement strand
GGGTGTTCACAAAAATATTTCCCCTTTTTCCCCGGGGGTTTTGAAAAAAGAAAGATAAAATCTGAAAAGGAAAAGGGGAAAAAAGAAAAAATTTAAAATTTATCAAATCGTTAGCACGACCGGTCGCATTTAGCAAGGTTTTGGAAATTCCCAGAAAGCCCCCTGGTTTTCTGTCTCTGGGCCAAAGTCTGTCTTCTCTCTCTCTCTATCTCTTTTCCTCTCTCTCTCTCCCCTCTCTCTCTCTCTCCTCTCCTCCTCTTTCTGTGTGTCCCGCCTCGCTCTCCCCTTTTTCTCTGTTTTCTGTCTTCAGTCTGTCTCTCTCAAACCCCCACACACACACACACACACAACACACACACAAAAACACACACACACACACACACACACCACCCCACACACACACCCCAAAACACACAAAACACAACACACACACACACACACACACAGTCTGTCTCTCCCCAAAAACACACACAAAACCCCAACCCCACACCACACACACCAAAACACCCCACACAAAACACACAAAACACACACACACACAAAACACAACTCTCCCCCCCCACACAGAAACACACCCCACACACCCCACCACACACACACACACACACACACACACACCTCTCTCCTCTCTCCATCCTTTTTCTCTCTCATCTTCTCTGTCCCCTCAAACACAACACACACAAAACCCCACACACCACACACACACAACACACACCACACACAAACACACCCCCGCACGACGCACGCCCCGCAAAGCACGCACGCACCCCACGCCGCAACCCCACGGGACACACACCCCAAACACACACACACACACACAACACACACAAAACTCATTTCAACAATAACAACAACCAAATCAAAGTTTTAAAAAGATATATTTTTTGAACCTTTTGGGGGAATGCTTTTCAATGATTGGGGTGACTTTCATCCCGTATGAACACATCGGGTCTTTTTTTTTTCCCTTTCTTTTATCGTGTGTCTTTCCCGTTTTTCAAAAACAATTCAATTTCCAAAATGAAGAAACTTTCTCGGTTTTTGAAAGCCAACGCCATGGGGAACCTTTTCGCCCTAACCCAAAAAAGACAGTAAAATGTTTACCACTTAGTTAAAGATTTACCCGTTACTGATGTTTTAAGCTTTGGGGCCCGAAAGAAATGGGGCACCCAAAAATGTATTCAAACGGGGAAACCTATTAACACCCGGAAAAAACAAACATGATTCTGTTTTTGCTTGAATATAGTTACTGGGTCCCGTAAAAACCCTCCCACCTGCCCTTTAAAAAAGATTATTTTCTGAAAGAAATATAGCAATCCCAAACCGGGGCTTTTGAAAAATTTTATAGAAATAGAAAGCTTCTTTTAAAAACCCTTGTCCAATGAACCAAAAAAAAAGCCCGCGAAAAAACTATCCCATTAAACCCCCACCTTCAAATTCCCCCCCCCCCCCCCCCAAAAAAAAAAAAAAAAAAAATCCCCCTTCTTCTCCTCCTCCCGCTCCCCCCCCCTCCTCCCCCTCCTCCCTCCTCCTCCCCTCATCCCCCCCTCCCCTCCTCCTCCTCCTTACTTTTTTCTTTTCCCTTTTTTTCTTCTTTTTTTTTTCCCTTTTCTTTTCTTTTTTCTTCTTCTTTTTTTCTTCTTTCTCCTTCTTCGCCGTCTCTTTTCTGGGGTTAAAAATGGAACAAAAGGGAAAGGGCAAATCCAATATTTCAGAGGTTTAGGGTTTTTGGGAACCCGGGGAAGGGCGTAAGGTAAAAGGGAATGTTTGGGATAAAAAGCCCCCCGCCGACCGCAAAGGGGCCCCTTCAGGGCTGAAGGGGGAAAGACGTAACCAAGGTGCTAAGGGGGACGTTTTTTTCATACACTCCCACCCCATTCCTTTTAACTTTAGGGTCTTTGACTCAGCATGCTTTTTTTTCAGAGCCTGGCTGTCCCTTTTTGAGGGGAACAGCCCCGGGAAAGGAAAAAGGGGAAGACACTTTGGTTCCCCGTACACAGAAAACCCGGTCTTCTTGAGGCCCAAAACCCCCCACAGTCATGGTTCCCGTTTTTAAATTGCTTTCCCGCATGGGTTTTAAAGTAAGTAGTTTTTTAAGAGTTAAGAGAGAGAGAGAGAGAGGGGGAGAGAAGAGAGGAGGGGAGAGAGAGAAAAGAGGGGAGGAAAAGAGAATAAAGAGAGAAGGGAAAAAGAAGGGGAAGAAAGGACAGACAGACAAGACAACCAAAAACAGACAAGACAAAAGACAGAGAAATACTTGACCCCGCAATATCCATTAATGGCCCAAAAAATAACGGTAGGAAATGACCTTGGCCGACGGGACTGTCATTCCCTCGTCCCGTTCAATATTCCACACACCCCAAAAGGCAGTCAGACTGAAGAGGGGCGCCCGCAGCCCCCCTTTCCATGAAAAAAGGGTTTTTTCGGAGCGGTTCGTTTGTTTTTGAAAACCCTTTCCCAAAGGGGCACTTAGGGTTTTTTTCCCTTTTTATTTTGAAATTCATAGTCAAAAACAATTTTTTGGGTTTTTTGTACTTTATGAAATGGGGGTTCAACTATAAAAAGTAACAGCCTGTCTACTTCTCTCTCTCTCTCTCTTCTCTCCCCCTCTCCTCTCCTCTTTTCTTTCTCTCTCTCTCTTGACTTAAAAAAATTTAAACCTCATCACATTACATTTAAATCTGGGGAAAAAGGATTTTTTTCCCACATCTGTGTTTTTCTCTCTCTCTCTCCCCTTCTCTCTCTCTCTCCCCTTCCTCCCCTCTCTTCCCCCCCCTCTCTCTCCTCCCTTTCCCCTCTTTTCTTTTCTCTCTCCTGTGAGCCCCGACTAATACATAAAGTACATACTAAAATTCTTTTTAACAATCTTTACTGGAATTTTACAACTACCCAATACAATATTTGGGAAATTATTTCATCCAAGGGATAAAAAAGCCCCAGAAATACAAACGCAGGTTTTCTACTTTTGGTGTTTTGAAATTCCTCCTCCTCTGCGTGGAGGCGTTTTTAAGGGCGCATGGTTGGGTCGTGGAGGCGTTAACGGGGGCATGTTCGTGCGTTTGGGGGCGTTATAAGGGGGCAGGTTCGGGCGTGGAGGTACAAGGGCGCATGGGTTTGGGGCGTGGAGGCGTTACAAAGGGGGGCATGGTTCTGGTGGAGGCGTTACAAGGGGGCATGGTTCGTGGGGTGGGGGTTACAAAGGGGCGCAGGGGTTTTGGGCTGGGGCTTAAAGGGCGCATGGGTTTGTTTTTGTGGAGGCCGTTTCAAGGGGGCATGGTTTTAAATTTTTTTCCTTTTGTTGCAAAAGTCAGGCCACTGCAGGGGAAATTTGAAAAAAATCCCAAAAAGTTTTTTTTAAAAACTTCATTTCCCCCCCCAACAACAAACCCAAACACAAGACAAAACACGGAAAGCTTTTTGACCTTTTTAGGCCTTCTTTAGGCAAGATAAACAGCATCAGGACAACGACAATAAAGAAAAGAGCGAACACTAGGGCTCGGGCAAAAATTCCCGGGACAAAATAGGGGGTTGGGAAACTGGCCAAACCCATACTGGTAACGTAAGGGGGTGATGACTGTTCTTTTATGTTCGGGTTTTCCTGATTTTTGTTTTCCCTTTCCCTCAAGGGAAACCCAAGAGGTTTGAAACGCGTCGTGTTTTGTCTTTTGGTTTTTTTTTTTCATGTTTGGCGATAAAGTGCTTAAAATTTTTTAGATCCCTTTTTTCTTTAATTGAATGACACCCTTTAGGTTTTTGTTGTTAAAATTTAAAATAAAAAGCCACGACAAAGGAAATGTGGGCCCATCGCAAACCTCCAGAAAAAGAGGGAATGAAAGCATGAATGGAAAAAAACAAACGAACAAAAAAAACAAAAAATTTATATTTTACAGAAACGGAAAAATTTTTCAAACAGGTCTGAACGTTTAAAATTTTAAATCTTCTTCCCCATTAAATCAAAAAAAAAACATTTCCCCCCTTTTTTAAATAAGAGGGGTAAAGTGTGTGTGGGTGGGTGTTTTGTTTTGTTTACATTTTTTTCCCCCTTTTAATGTTTACATGAGCCACGGAGATTGTTAATGTGTTTCCCAGGGCCCAACCCAGGAAAAAAAAACCGCTTTCCGGTCCCGTAAGCACAAGGGGATTTTGTTTTTTTTTACAAGATTGTTTTTGCTATTTAAAAACCAGTTTGCAACCGGAAACAAACTTTCGTTTTGGGGTTCGTGGGGGCCGGTAAATATTAAAATTGCGTGATTACACGGGAAAAACAAAATTTAAAACCCCGCGATTTTTGAATTTTTTCTTGGACATTTCACAGGACAATTGTAGAGAAAAAGAATAATTGTGGATCATTTCCCTTTTTCCGGCGCCGTCTAGCTCTTTCAAAATTTTCGTGCGTGCGCTAAGGAAATCGAAGACATTTTATCTAAAAATTTTGACATTATGGGCAGGGTCAAAAACGAAACGATTAAAACCCTAATGAATATTTTTTCATTTTCCCTTTTGTAAACATTAAGTTACTATTGGGAAAAAAGGGGGAAACCCCCCTCCGTTTTTTCTTTCCAAACGGGGTGTCGTTGTGCACAAAAGGGGTTGGGGAAGGGCTCCTTTTCCCCTTGGGAATACCCCCTTTTTTCCCCCAAATACAACAAGAAAGGTAAAAAGTATTACTCCTTTCTCTCTCTCCCCTCTCTCTCTCTCCTTTTTTCTCCTCTCTCTCTCTCCCTCTGAAATTTAACTCCGTCGACTACCACAATCATTTCTACCACACAAAAGAGACCCAAAAGGCTGTGGTAATAATGTTTCCCCCCCCCCCGGGCCACCTCCGTGGAAAGGGAAAAAAGGAAAAAACCACCCCTCGTGTCTGTTCGTGACTCAAACATTCCAAACTGATTTCCCCAATGGGCTGTGCCCCTCAGAGGAAACGTTACCGGGGGAGAAAGGGAAAATTTTTTCCCCCAGCTCAGGGGATGTAAGTACTTTCGGGCCCGCCGGGGGAAAACCAAAAAAAACTGCATGTTTGGTGGTCCATTTATATGAACGTCGCTTTTTCAGACACAATTTGAAAAAGTTGGGTTTCCCTTTTTTTTTCAAACAAGTACATTTTTGTTAACCGTTGTCCCCGCACCGCGCAGGGGTAAAAATGGGTTTACCCGCCGTTGAAAACGGGTTTTGGGGCAGTGTTCGGGGAAACATGTCAATGCATTAAAGCTATGTGAATTCAGTGGGAGTTTTCCCAAAAAAAGCAACAATGAAAATGAAAATGTGGAAGGGGAGAGAAAAGAGGAGGGGGAGAGAGAGAGGGGAGAGGAGAGAGGAAAAGGAGAGAGAAAAGAGAGGAGAGAGAGACAGAGAAGGTGCATTTTTGTGTTTTGTGTGTGTGTGTTGTGTGGGGTGGGTGTGTGTGTGTGTGTGTGTGTTGTGTGTGTGTGTGTGTGTTTGTGCCTGCATACTCCGTGCGTCATGAAATTTCGTGGGGCCCCGAGTGTGGAAGCGTTGTAGTAAACAATATATTCTCGGGTTCCCCTACTTTTGGGGGCTTTTTTTCCCTGCAAAGTTGTCAATTTTCAAATTTTAAAAACGACTCAACCAATTTTAAATTTTTAACCTTTACTGATGCATAAAAATCAAACAAAAGCGTGCACCCCAAAACACACACAACCCCCACACACACACACACACACACCCACACACACAACACACAAAACACCCCCCAAAAACAAAAACCCCCCCCACACCCCCACCCCACACTCAAAACACACACACACACATAGACGCGGCGGCACCCCACCACACACACTAAACTCTTTCCCTCCCCCCCCCCTTCCCCTCTCTCTCTCTCCTCTTTTCCCCCCTCTCCCTCTTCTCCTTTTCTCTCTTTTCCCCCCTCCCCTTCTCTCCTTCCCCTCTCTCTCCCTCCCCTCTCTAACACGCTGGAAAAAAAGACAGTGGGGTATGTTTATTAAATTGATTTTTTTTTTTTTAACAAAAATTTTTTTTCCCTTTTAAAAGCCCGAAAACTATACCACGGAAAAGCGGCGATGCCGGGCTTAAAAAACAAGTTTCTAATTTTTGGGGGAAGACTTCAGGCGATTTCCGTCTTAAAAAACATGTGTTATTTGGGGCAAGATTTCAGGGGATGCCGTCTTAAAACAATGCTATTTGGGGCAAAATTTCAGGGGATGGGCCCTCTTAGAAACACGTGTTATTTTGGGGGGAAAAAATTTCAGGGGGAAAGCCCCTTTTAGAAACACGTGTTATTTTTGGGGGAAGATTTCAGGCGATGGGCCGGGCTTTTGAAACACCGTTTTTTTGGGGCAAATTTTAAAAAGGGGCCCGACAGCTTTAATTTTGTCGATTGTACTCTCCCTCCCTGCTTTTTCGTTTTTTAAAATCCCTTGGGGTCATTTCCCTGGGTTACAGTACCCCACCAACAGTTTTTTTAGGGCCCTTTTTTATACCCCTTTGCATTTGCCCCCGGTGAGAAAAGTTACTTGTGGAAGAGCAGCCCGGAAAACAGAAGGGCTTTCAAAAGCTGGGGTTTGTCACGACTTTACCTACGAAAATTTCTAAAGAAACCTACGCTGACAGCAAATCTGTTTAAAAAAAAAAAAAAACACCCTTGAAGAAGTGTTCAAATCAAAAGAAAACGGATTTCCCACCTTAAATTTTTTGATTTCAATGGGCAATGATCCCGTAGTCCGGGGTTTGGAAAAATTATTGAAAGATGTTTTTTGGGGCATTTCTTGTTCAGGCGAAATGGAATTTTTTAAATTTCAGTTTCCTGGGGGTAATGAAAACGAAAGGGTTTTCACACCGTTTATCTTTTTGGTTGTTAAATTTTTTTTTCATCAAAATACCACGCTAAACAGAAAAAATGTAGGGCTAAGTCGTTTTCAGCTTAGAGTGCAGTTAAACCGGCGGTACGACCTGGTCCCCTGGGTGATCACCGGGAAAGGGAAATTCAAAAAAGGGCTTTGGGGAAAGGGGTTTTAAAATTTTAATTTTTGCGAAGGGTACAAAACACACCCAAAGAAAAAAACCGCCATGACCCCGCCTTACCCGAATCCAACAGGTAGTGTGAACATGGATGTTTCGCAGTCTCATGGCTAATTTGAGTCTTACTCTCTTCGCCATGAAATTAATAACAACTCAAACAAAATTCCCCTACACTGGACACAAAAGTCTGGTGCTGCATTTGCATTGTACATTAAATAATTTCCAGCTAGAATATAGATAGTAATTAGGACGACACCCCATTGAGTCTTTTGGAGAGTGAACCTTCACACAAAACACACACACACACACACACACACACACACACACACACACACAACACCACACACACACACACACACGCACGCACGCACGCACGCACACGCACACACATACACACACACACACACACACGCACAGCGCGCGCGCGCGCTCACACACACAAACTGTCGTCCTCTTCTTGTCTGACCATCTTTTTTTTTACATCATTGAACCCATTGTTGATTGTGCCATTTAACTATACGTTAACAACTATGTTTGGACACACTGAAATGGTTTCTTATGCTTAGAAAATTATACTATTACATTTGAAGAAAATGTAAAGAAGAAGACACCAAACGGGGGGAGCGGGGCGGGGGCGGAGGGGGGGGGGGAGCTGCATGGATAGGCTGGATGAGACGAAAGACAGTAGTGATTAGGAAGTTGGGACAAAAAAGAAGACAAAGTGTAATGATGCTACCATAAACAGCAATCTGTTAATTCAGAAAATAGCAGGAATTCCATAGAAGTTGAAAGGAGGACGAGAAGAAGAAGAAGAAAAAGAAGAAGAAAAGGAGGAGGAGGAGGGGGAGAAGGAGTAGCAGTAGTAGTAGAAGAAGAAAAAGAAGAAAGCATGAAGTCACACCACCAGAGACTCTAAGCCATATGCTAATTAAAACCTGCAGATGACCCAGACGAGGAATGGCTGACACTGACTAAATAGAAAGGTAGAAGATGCACACCCTGTACATACATTTCCCTGTGGACATCGCACGAATGAGAAAGTTTGAAAACGTAAAGTATTTGTTACATGAAGTACAATAATACATTGCAGAAGATGCACAGCATGTACATACTTTTCCCCTGTGGAAATCAGTACAATTGAAAAAGGGTTTGGAAAACGTAAAGTACTTGTTACATGAAGTACTATAATACATTGCAGAAGATGCACAGCATGTACATACATTTCCCTGTGGAAATCAGTACGATTGAAAAAGGGGAAAACGTAAGTACTTGTTACATGAAGTACTATAAAACTTGCAAAAGATGCACAGCATGTACTTACTTTTCCCCGGGGGAAACAGTACGATTGAGAAAGGTTTGCAAACGTAAAGTACTTGTTACATGAAGTGCTATAATACATTGCAGAAGATGCACAGCTTTGTACATACATTTCCCTGTGGAAATCAGTACGTTGAGAAAGGTGAAAACGTTAAAGTACTTGTTACATGAAGTACTATAATACATTGCAGAAGAGCACAGCATGTACATACATTTCCTGTGGGAAATCAGTACGATTGGAAAGGTGAAAACGTAAAGTACTTGTTACATGAAGTACTATAATACATTGCAGAAGATGCACAGCATGTACATACATTTCCCTGTGGAATCGTACGATTGAGAAAGGTGAAAAAGTAAAGTACTTGTTGCATGAAGGACTTTTAATACATTGCAGAAGATGCACAGCATGTACATAGATTTCCTGTGGAAATCAGTACGATTGAGAAAGGTGAAAACGTAAGTACTTTGTTGCATGAAGTACTATAATACATTGCAGAGATGCCAGCATGTTACATACATTTCCCTGTGGAAATCAGTACGATTCAGAAAGGTGAAAACGAAAAGTACTTGTTACATGAAGTACTATAATACATTGCAGAAGATGCACAGCAGTACATACATTTCCCTGTGGAAATCAGTACGATTCAGAAAGGTGCAAACTTTTAAAGTACTTGTTAATGAAGTACTATAATACATTGCATAGGTTTCTGTACAGCTTCATGTGACGTAGTGCAGAGGAATGTGTAACAATGACAGAAGGAAGATGAGCACACACACACACACACACACACACACACACACACACACACACACACACACACCCAAAACACACACACACACACACACACACACATACACACACAACACAAACAAAACAAAACCACACACACACACACCACACACGCACACACACACACACAAACACACACACACAGAGTCGCCATCGATTCCTCTACTCTCCCCCCCCCCCCCCCCACCCACCACCCCCCCTCCTCCAACACTACATCCACGCACGTATTTCACGATTCCCCCTTTTCCGAAGGCCGCCATTGTCGGTCACTGTGGAGAGTTAAAGGTCCATCAGAGGAGACGTCTAGGACTGCTCTTCAGTCTAGCGAAAAATGCTCATTATGGTACAAGTCGTATCATTTCGTGACTTGGCATTCCAAGCTGATCTTTTTTATCTCTTTCCCTGGCGCTAACAACTGTCTGATAAACACATCACGTGGAAACGTGTACTGGAGCTTTAATAACTGTATTTAATTCCATCAGAGGAGGCAGGGCCATCATGTTTGCGTGAGTTTGTTAATGAGCAGTTTCTCTTGAAGAAACTGGTTGAATCAATTGCTCGTGTTCATTTCGTCTGGTCATTCGCTTATGCGATCATGTTTGTCACTTTGGCTGAGTGGTCTTGAGATTTACCTTCCTGTTTATGTCGATTTTATTGAACCCATGACAGTGATACCTCCCAGGGGGTCTAAGTCCCTTCGATTTGGTCAATGAAGTGAACCGTTCTCGTTTCGTGAGCAGAAACATAATCAGTTAAAGTTGAAACAATGATACGATATGTTCTTATTGGCTGTTGGACGGCTCGATAAAATAGAATCGTTTGTTCAGAAGTTTAGACGTTCGAATGTTTGACATGAAATGATTTCGTCGGAAATGAGATTGGAATTTTTTTATCTATTTACGCTGTAACTTTTTAAAGCTTCTTTAATGAATCCATGATTCTGAAGCCGGCGTGAATATATTTTCTTTGTGTCTTTGTGTTCAAGTGTGTGTGTGTGTGTGTGTGTGTGTGTTGTGTGTGTGTGTGTGTGTGTTGTGTGTTGTGTGTTTGTGTGTGTGTGTGTGTGTGCGTGCGGGCCTGCGTGCGTATGTGTGTGTGTGTGCGTGCGTGCGTGCGTGCGTGCGTGTGTGTGTGTGTTGTGTGTGTGTGTGTGTGTGTGTGGTGTGTGTGTGTGTGTGTGTGTGTGCCTGTCTGCGTGCATCGGTGTGTGTGTGTGTGTGTGTGTGTGTGTGTGTGTGTGTGTGTGTGTGTGTGTGTGTGTGTGTGTGTGTGTGTGTGTGTAGGGGGTGAGGGGTGGGGGGTGGGGGGTCATATACAGTGTAAGAGCGCTTGTGCAAAACGAATTGCGTCAAGCTTAATTTTTCCTTGATTTCCTTTTTTTCTAATGGTGTTGACAGGAAAGGGGAAATATATTTTTAAAATGAATTTGTTCCATGACACGTCTCAACGCTCCAACATCTATGACAAGTTTATTGACTTCTCCGCCTCCCACTGAGTACACACTGCAGAAGTACTGTGAAAACATTCTTTATCATAAAGACTTCATTACAGTGAAATAACTGTTAACACCTATAAGATGATTCGAAAAACTCATGGTTTTTCTTCTTTTTCAAACATTTCCCCGTTCTCAATTTTCAATGTATGCATAGCTGAATATGTGTGCGTGGTGCATAAGTGAGTGCTCGCGCGCGCGCATGCCCGTTTTATGTGTGTGTGTGTGTGTGTGTGTGTGTGTGTGTGTGTGTGTGTGTGTGTGTGTGTGTGTCGTGTCTGTGTCTGTGTCTGTGTAATGAGAGATTTGTGTGTGTGTGCGTGCGTGCGTGCATGCGGGGCATGCGCCCTCGCGCGCCGCGCGGCGTGTGGTGTGTGTGTGTGTGTGTGTGTGTGTGTGTGTGTGTGTGTGTGTGTGTGTGTGCCTGCATACGTCCGTGCGTGCATGATTACGTGCGCGCGAGTGTGCATGCGTTGTAGTAATCAATTATATTCTGTTCACTGACTCTGGAGCTTTTTTCCCCCTGCAAAGTTGCTCAATGTCAAATTAACACGACATCATACCAATGTAATTTTTTAACCTTTATGATGATAGAATCAAACAAATGCGTGCACACACAAAACCACACACACAACACACACTCACACACACAACACAAAACACACACACACACACACACACACACAAAACACACACACACACCACACCCTCACACACACACAAAATAGACGCGCGCGCACTCACACACACAACACTATCTCTTTCCCCCCCTCCCTCTCTCCTCTCTCTCTCTCTCTCTCTCTCCCTCTCTCTCTCTCTTCTCTCTCTCTCTCTCTCTCCTCTCTTCTCTCTCTCTCTCTCTCTCTCCCCTCTCTCTCCTCTAACACGCTGATGAAGACAGTGTGTATGTTTATTAAATTGTTTTTTTTTTTTCAACAAAGATTTCTTTTTCATACGCCCTATGTACTAAGCTATACCACGAAAAGCAGGCGATGCCCTCTTAGAAACAGGCTATTTTGGGGCAAGACTTCAGGCGATGCCGTCTTAGAAACATGTGTTATTTGGGGCAAGATTTCAGGCGATGCCGTCTTAGAAACAAGTGCTATTTGGGGCAAGATTTCAGGCGATGCCGTTTAGAACACGTGTTATTTGGGGCAAGATTTCAGGCGATGCCGTCTTAGAAACACGTGTTATTTGGGGCAAAAATTTCAGGCGATGCCGTTTAGAAACACGCGTTATTTGGGGCAATATTTTAGGGCCAGACAGCTTTAATTTTGTCGACTTGTACAGTCTCCCTCCCTGCTTTGCGTTTTAACATTTTCCTTGGTGTCATTCCATGGAATTACAGTACCACACCAACAGTTCTTTAGCACTTTATCACTACCGTCCGCATCTGCCTCATGGTTTAGACGAATGACTTGTGGAAGGGGCAGTTGAGTACAGAAGACTTTCAAAAGTCATGTGTAGTCACGGACTTGACCTAACGAACTTTCTAAAGAAGCCTAGCGTCTGACAGCTAAATCTGTTTTAAAAAAAAAAAAAACACCATTGAAGAAGTGTTCACTCAGAAGGGAAAAAGCATCCGATCTTTTGTGATTTCACTGACAATGATCAGTAGTCGGTGTTAGGAAAATTATTGAAAGATGTTGTTGGTGCATTTCTTGTTTCAGGCGAACTGGATTTTAATTGACAGTTGCCTGTGTAATGAATCGATGTGATTTTCACACCGTTTATCTTTTGGTTGTTATTTTTTAATCATCAAAATACCACGCTAAACAGAAGAAAATGAGAAATACGTCAGTTGCAGCTTAGAGTGCAGTAGCCTGCGCTGGACGACACGTGGTCCATGAAATGATCAGCCGTGAAAGAAATCATGGGCTTTGGGAAACGGGGTTAGATTTAATTTCGCGACAGGGTACAAAGCACACCAAAGAAAATACAGCCAAGACCCGCTTACCATGACTCCAACAGGTATGTGTGAACATGGATGTTTCGCAGTCTCATGGCTAATTTGAGTCTTACTCTCTTCGCCATGAAATTAATAACAACTCAAACAAAATTCCCCTACACTGGACACAAAAGTCTGGTGCTGCATTTGCATTGTTCATTAAATAATTTCCAGCTAGATTATAGATAGTAATTTGGACGGGCACCCCATTGAGTCTTTTGGAGAGTGAACCCTTTACACACACCAACCCCACACACACACCACACACACACACACACACACACCAAAACACACACACCCCACCACACACCCCAACACGCACGCAGCACGCACGCACGCACACGCACACACATACACACACACACACACACACGCACAAACGCCGCGCGCGCTCACACCACAACTGTCGTCCTCTTCTTGTCTGACCATTTTTTTTTTACATCATTGAACCCATTGTTGATTGTGCCATTTAACTATACGTTAACAACTATGTTTGGACACACTGAAATGGTTTCTTATGCTTAGAAAATTATACTATTACATTTGAAGAAAATGTAAAGAAGGGAAGACACCAAACGGGGGAGCGGGGCGGGGGCGGAGGGGGGGGGGGAGCTGCATTGGATAGGCTTTGGGTGAGACGAAAGACAGTAGTGATTAGGAAGTTGGGACAAAAAGAAGGGCAAAGTGTAATGATGCTACCATAACAGCAATCTGTTAATTCAGAAATAGCAGGAATTCCATAGAAGTTGAAAGGAGGACGAGAAAAAGAAGAAGAAAAAGAAGAAGAAAAAGGAGGAGGAGGAGGAGGAAGGGAAGGGAAATAGCAGTAGTAGTAGAAGAAGAAGAAAAAGAAAGCATGAAGTCACACCCCCAGAGACTCTAAGCCATATGCTAATTTAAAACCTGCAGATGACCAGCGAGGAATGGCTGACACTGACTGAATAGAAAGTAGAAGATGCACAGCTTGTACATACATTTCCTGTGGACATCAGCACGAATGGGGAAAGGGTGAAAACGTAAAATTTGTTACATGAAGTACAATAATACATTGCAGAAGATGCACCCGCATTGTACATACATTTCCCTGTGGAAATCAGTACAATTGAGAAAGGTGAAAACGTAAAGTACTTGTTACATGAAGTACTATAATACATTGCAGAAGATGCACAGCATGTACATACATTTCCCTGTGGAAATCAGTACGATTGAGAAAGGGGAAAAAAAGTTAAAGTACTTGTTTCATGAAGTACTATAATACATTGCAGAAGATGCACAGCATGTACATACATTTCCCTGGGGAAATCAGTACGATTGAGAAGGTGCAAACGTAAAGTATTGTTACATGAAGTGCTATAAAACATTGCGAAGAAAGCACAGCATGTACATACATTTCCCTGTGGAAATCAGTACGATTGAGAAAGGTGAAAACGTAAAGTACTTGTTACAGAAGTACTATAATACATTGCGAAGATGCACAGCATGTACATACATTTCCCCCGTGGAAATCAGTACGATTGAGAAAGGTGAAAACGTAAAGTACTTGTTACATGAAGTACTATAATACATTGCAGAAGATGCACAGCATGTACATACATTTCCCTGTGGAATTTAGTACGATTGAGAAAGGGGGAAAACGTTAAGTACTTGTTGCATGAAGTACTATAATAACATTGCAGAAGTGCAAGCATGTAATAGATTTCCCTGTGGAAATCAGTACGATTGAGAAAGGTGAAAACGTAAAGTACTTGTTGCATGAAGTACTATAATACATTGCAGAAGATGCACAGCATGTACATACATTTCCCTGTGGAAATCAGTACGATTCAGAAAGGTGAAAACGTAAAGTACTTGTTACATGAAGTACTATAATACATTGCAGAAGATGCACAGCATAGTACATACATTTCCCTGTGGAAATCAGTAACGATCAGAAAGGGTGCAAACGTAAAGTACTTGTTACATGAAGTACTATAATACATTGCATAGGTTTCTGTACAGCTTCATGTGACGTAGTGCAGAGGAATGTGTAACAATGACAGAAGGAAGATGAGCACACACACACACACACACACACACACACACACACACACAACACACACACACACACACACACACACACACACACACACACACACACACATACACACACACACACAAACACAACACACACACAACACACACACACACACACACACACACACACACACACACACACACACACACACAAACACACACACACAGAGTCGCCATCGATTCCTCTACTCTCCCCCCCCCCCCCCCACCCCCCACCACCCACCCTCCTCCAACACTACCATCCACGCACACGTATTTCACGATTCCCCCTTTTCCGAAGGCCGCCATTGTCGGTCACTGTGGAGAGTTAAAGGTCCATCAGAGGAGACGTCTAGGACTGCTCTTCAGTCTAGCGAAAAATGCTCATTATGGTACAAGTCGTATCATTTCGTGACTTGGCATTCCAAGCTGATCTTGTTATCTCTTTCCCTGGCGCTAACAACCGTCTGATAAACAACATCACGGAAACGTGTACTGGAGCTTTAATA
>CM031628.1:51642408-51652408 GCA_018398815.1 Conus ventricosus | reverse complement strand
GACAGACTGACAAGACAGAGACAGAGTGCTGGAGGTCCCAGAGGAGCACTGGTCCTCAACTGCTGAGCCAGCCAGCTGGAGCAATGCTGCACCAGACTTACAAGACAGCACTGTGTTGAAAAAGGATGCAGGCAGACACAGACATTCCATAAAGACATCAAGGGACAATCATATTCTGGCAGATGCCATTGTGTAATGTCCCTTTTGAGCACGCGACACAACAGAACTTCCAAAGAACGTCTTCATTGGCGTATCAGCCAGCATCGCTGACCGTAGAGCCCACCGCTAACAGACGCACAGCAAGCACTGCTGTGCACATCCGCTGCCCCACTCGCCGCTGTTGTGCTGACGGTGAAGCCAGTACAACTCCAAGCGTTCGCCACATGTTCTGACAGGCCTCTGAAGAGGATTGTGAAGCCAGTACAACTCCAAGCGTTCGCCACAATGTTCTGACAGGACCTCTGAAGGAGGATTCCACGTAGGGTGAACCAGTACAACTCCAAGCGTTCGCCACATGTTCTGACAGGGCCTCTGAAGAGGATTGTGAAGCCAGTACAACTCCAAGCGTTCGCCACATGTTCTGACAGGACCTCTGAAGAGGATTCCACGTAGGGTGAAGCCAGTACAACTCCAAGCGTTCGCCACATATTCTGACAGGACCTCTGAAGAGGATTCCACGTAGGAGTCTTCCCGCCGTCTATAGGACTTTCCCTGTCAGTCTTCCCGCGGTCTATAGGACTTTCCCTGTGGTCATTGGGTCTTTCCTCACCTCTTTCCCCGCCGTCTATAGGACTTTCCCTGTGGTCATTGGGTCTTTCCCCGCCGTCTGTGGACTTTCCCTGTGGTCATTGGTCTTTCCTCACCTCTCTGGGGCTGCCTTTGTCTACAGGTGGCCAAAACGCTGAAGAGAAAACAGAACGTGTCAGTGCGACCCAGAGAAGCACTGTCCTCAGCCGCTGAATAAGCCAACCTGGAGAAATCCTGCACCAGCCTTGGAAGCCTGTGCTGCGTTTACATAGGGTGCAGGCATGGCTAGAGCATTCCATCAAGACGTCAAGGGACGTAACTGCTGCCTGGCAGATGCCGTTGTGTAATGGCTAGCAGACGAGACAGAACAGAGCCTCCACAGAAGAGCCCCTGTACTTTTAAAACGTTAAAAAAATCATCTGTTGAGGAAATGTCTCAATCGCCATGTTTTCTTGCATGTATGTGGAAGATGGAGGGAAAGGGGGGTGTGGGGGGGGGGGAGACATTAAGGCAGGAATTGACGATGTTTTACGTGGAGTGAAATACTAGTTGTCACGTGGACAGGGTGAGGAGGAAAACCATAAAACAATACCACGCATGTATGTGTACGTTTCTGTACAATTAATCCTCTCTACTCTCTCTGGCCTCCCTTCCCCCCTGGGTTTGCCTTTTAATGAGAAACCTCCAGTCCTTGATAGTTTATAAGGAGAATGGGGAGGTAAACATGTGCGAAGAGGAGTAAATGAAGGTAAAACGCTACGCTAAAGGTCAAGATGGAAAGAGATGACCTCTCCCAGTACTGACCCATCTTTCAGACTCTCCAACATGGCTGCCGAACCGACCTGGGATCCAGATTGACTGCAGTGTTTAGGGATGCCCTCCGGCAGAATCGGCTTCTCCCCATAAAATGATTTAGCACCCCGGGTGTCAACATTTCTTCCAGCTTCTCAAGTTTGTTTTTCTCCATCCAACAGAAGCGGCTCTGAAAGAAAAGGCGCTGACCAAAGAACTGCAGGCATGTTGGCAAGCATCAGAAAATCAGAATGCCAGAGTCAAGAGGTTTTTTTTTTAGCTCCTACAAACACTGAGTCTGGTCTGTGATTCGATAATCATCGTTGCGTTCAAGTTGCGTTGTTCATTCGAGTCGGAATGGCAACAAAGGAAGAAGGATCTATCTATCTATCATCCCGCTAGCTAGCAAGCTAGCTGTGTGTGTGTGTGTGTGTGTGTGTGTGTGTGTGTGTGTGTGTGGTGTGTGTGTGTGTGTGTGTGTGTGTGTATCTGTGTGTGTGTGTGTGTGTGTGTGTGTGTGGTGGTGTGGTGTGTGTGTTGTGTGTGTGTGTGTGTGTGTGTGTGTGTTTCTGTCTTTCTCCCTACCATTTCCCGTGGGATGACAGTCCCCATGTCCATGTCACCTTACTTTCTGTTCCTACACACCCAGGGCCAGAGAGAAAGAAGGGAGTGAACAGCACTTTCTGTTCTCCCCACACACCCAGGGCCAGAGGGAAAGAAGGGGAGTGAACAGCACTTTCTGTTCTCCTAACACACCAGGGCCAGAGGGAAAGAAGGGAGGAACAGCACTTCTGTATCTCCCCACACACCCAGGGCCAGAGGAAAGAAGGGGAGTGAACACACTTTCTGTTCTCCTAACACACCCAGGGCCAGAGAGAAAGAGGGGAGTGACAGCACTTTCTGTTCTCCTAACACACACCAGGCCAGAGGGAAAAAGGGAGATGAACAGCACTTTTGTTCTCCTAACACACCCAGGCCAGAGAGAAAGAAGGGGATGAACAGCACTTTCTGTTCTCCCCACACACCCAGGCCAGAGGGAAAGAAAGGGAGTGAATGCACCTGCTTCCGAACGAGAGAAAACGAAAGTGAAGAGTCAGCTCGAGGGAATTCTGAGTTCGTGTCTTGAAGCTCGGCAACGCTCATTCCAACCATTCAAATCTAACATTCTTGTGTTCACAAACTGTCTTTTGCCTTGGTTCATCCTTGCTTTTTGCACGGAAAAATGGCGTGCAAGAGTTGGAAAGAGAGGGAAGGGGGAAGAACATCTGAATGAAATGCACAATGAAGGTTGGAGAATAAGTAAGGGAATCTGGACTTGAGTCATTTAACCAGTGAAACTCCAGCAAATCACTGGTCAGGCCTATCATATTTTTCTTTTTCTCTAAATTTGTCGTGGATCAGTCTTGATTTTTTCGATAAAGAAAGTATTTCATGAGAGGTCAAGCAAAACAAAAAAGAAAGTGACAGAAATGAAAAGAAAGACCCTGGGCTTGGAACCGATACATTTATGAAGACTGAATCGCCAGCTCTATTAGTGTCAAAGGGCACAAAATATCGAACACTTCTATAGTTTTTTTGAAATTTTCGCTCATCGATGAAATACGAAAAACATGTCCTTAGAAATTCAATGGGTACGAAATAATGAAAGAACCGACTTCTATATCAAGTGCAAAGGAGCAGTCTTTTCTTCATTTGAACGAAAGCTACATCTCTCTCTCTCTCTCTCTCTCCTCTCTTCCTCCTCTCTCCTTCTCTCTCTCTCTCTCTCTTTCTCTCCTCTTCTCTCTCTCTCTCTCTCTCTCTCTCTCTCTCTCTCTCTCTCTCATCTCTCTCTCCTCTCTCTCTCTCTCTCTCTCAAACATCAAGGAGAAAACTGTGAAAGAAAGTGCTCAGCACGTGGGTGTTCAACCCGAACAAGTTGAAATCAGAGTTGGGCAGTTTGGAATTCGCAGCAAGCAAGGTCTGGCATTTCCGCACTTCGCATGTTCACCGAGTGTCTTCCATTCAACGTCATTTTCTTCCAGACTCGGCCGTGATGGGAGGAGGATTGGCGACGAACGAAAGAAGTCTGGACGCTTGTAGAGCCCCATTCCAACGTTTTAAGTTTAGAGACAACAGTCCGCCTGAAGCGAGAAGCCATGGGAAAGGGAGCTAATTTAGTTGCTTAATGTGGGGTGCAGGCTCTTTCAAAGAGTTGAGGAGATGGATGATGTTGGACATGTGGTGGCACTTCTTGTCACTTTCTCTAACTGGTTAACCTTCTTACTGACTTTGTTTTTTTTTTCGCGTGCGTGCGCGCGTGCACACCACACACAACACACACACACACACACAACACCACACACACACACACACACCACACAACACACACACACACACACACACACACACACCACACACACCACACACACACACACACAACACACACAACAACACGCACAACTGGTGGTGGTGGTTCTTCTTCTTCTTCTTCTTCTTCTTCTTCTTCTTCTTTTCTTCTTCTTCTCTTTAATCCTTAAAAATCTTTAGCACAGTCGTGAGTTAAATTTTGAGAGAGAAGAGAAGAGAGAGAGAGAGAAGAGAGAGAGAGAGATGAGAGAGAGAGAGAGAGAGAGAGAGAGAGAGAGAGAGAGAGAGAAGAGAGAGAGAAGCGTAGCTTTCGCTTCAAAAGAGAAAGGGGCGGTAAGTGTGCAGAAGAAGGGACAATGCGTTCAACTGGTGCTGGCTGGTCAAGAACAGGTGTTCAAGGATGGGCAATATCTCGGTTTATAAGTTAAGCAAGTCTAGAAATGTTATGCTGGGGAGAACTTCGTTAGAATACTTGCTTCCATTTCAATACAGATAGCATAACAGTCACGTGTTTCTATTACTTCCGTTTCCTGTTAGACCCAACTGTTGCTGATTGTGCAAGTTTATTGCAGAATGGAACTCACTTTCGGAATGTATGTTTATGGCTCAAGTATGTTTATGGCTCAAAAGTAGTGTAAAGACTTGAAGATGTCTTGTTGCAAGACTTTCGAAGTCTACAGAGACCAATCATCTCCCGATCATGAAGCGGTTTAACCAATAAGGATTCTACCCTTTTCTGCTTACAACAGGCCAAATATTTTTGCCCTATTCCCACAAACACTCTACCAACCTCTCTCTCTCTCTCTCTCTCTCTCTCTCATCTCTCTCTCTCTCTCTCTCTCTCTCTCTCTCCGTCTCTCTCTCCTCTTCTTCTCATCTCTCTCTCTCTCTCTCTCTGAGTGTGTGTGTTGTGTGGTGTGTGTGTGTGTGTGTGTGTGTGTGTTGTGGGTGTGTGTGTGTGTGTGTGGTTTTGTGTGTGTGTGTGTTGTGTGTGGTGTGTGTGTGGTGTGTGTGTGTGTGTGAGCGCTTGCATCCTATGCTACAGACATGTAAATCAATAAATACGATCATCGTTAAGATACACGTGCATGGTTTTTGTCGCGAAGATAAAATATTTTAGAAATCTTCATACAAGTGGCCCGGGAAAACAGAAGAAAAAACAATGAGTAAGAAAAGTCTCTCTCTCTCTCTCTCTTCTCTCTCTCTCTTTTCTCTCTCCTCTTTCTCTCTCTCTCCTCTCCCCTCTCTCTCTCTCTCCCTCAACACACACACACACACACACACACACACACACAACACACACACACACCCACACACACACACACACACACCACACAGTACCCCAGCCTTAACAACCGTCAACCCGGATGGGGCGTTTTCGCTCAACCAGTGTCGCGCTGTGTCCGACAATGCATGGCTCTCCAAACACGTTAGGTGTGAAAGCGAAGAGTGCATCTACCTAGTGTTTTAAGCTGCACCTCCCTTTGGTCACATCACCATTATCAAAGTCTTTTTTCGGCTGTTGATACTAACCTCACGTGCATAGAGGGTATTCATCTGCGTGGAATGTCTCTCTTATCACAACTAAGTCCGATTGATTTCATTTAAAAGAAAGGAAAGAAAAAGTCGAGTCCTTAATTGAGAAAATTGCATTTCTTCAGCTGACATGAAAAATGGACTGATTTTTTTCATTTTGGGGTGGAGGGGGGAGGAGACTACATACAAATCAAAGACCATCTTCCCACCCCTCAATGATTATTAGGAACTCAAGGGAGTTCATTCTACAGTGACATATTAGAGTTAAGGGTCTTGAGATAGAAGGGTTATGTGCTCACAAAGCGAGCAGATTGAACAAGACTGATCATTGCTGCCAGAGCAGAAACAGCCTGCAGTGGAGGAAATTTGCATTTACACTGGAATCCTGTTACTTCTTCCTCTGTGATTGATGACGCCTGATTGCAGAGGAAAGCTCTGTCCAGAGACAGGCTTGACCTTTTCTGTCTGTCTAGTTAGCTGTGAAAAATGTCCCATGGCTGTGAAAAATGTCCCAATCAGGCGACTTGAAACATAGTGACTGTCAATAAGACAAAGTGTCAGACGAGGTCTTTTGGTGTCTGGCAGAATAAGAAAACCAAAATCTGCAGTCCCACTTGAATCTGCTAACAACGGCAGATAGTTTTGCGCTGTTCAGATGATATATCTGAATCTACGTGTATGATGTCTCAAAGTGTCTGCAGACAGAGTTAAACAATCAACCCATCAAAACGTCTGAAACCTGACATGAAGTGGAGAAATGCATCTGTCAACAAATCGAATATGTGTTAATGCTTTTACTATTTTTAGTTTTACTTTTAACATGTTATCAGTATACACACGAATTGAAAAAAAAAGAAATAAGGCATCGGTATTAACCTTTCAGAGGCTAAAAAAGAAAAAAAAGAAGCGAACGATTACAACGCATACACTTTTTGATCAGAAGTTCTAGTGCCATATACTCAATCATAAACCAGATTCTCTTTGAGTAACATTGTTTGTACTGGTATACTCACTCGTATGAAAGATGAAATAAAACAATGACATGATGTTTTTTTCACACAACGAAAGAACTGATACAAAGAATATTTGCCTTTCAAAAGCTTGACCAAGCATCAGATATCCAATTATGATCCGGCTTCTGCTTTCAGTATACAATATCATGTTGATAGATTCTGGATTAAAAAAAGTTAGAAGAGATCTCGGGAGAGTGCACACATCAGCTAAGGTCGAACGGATCCTAGATGCGCTCTTTGATCCGGACCCACTCCACCGATCCACAATTACATTTAGAAAATCTTGTCTTCTGGTCACATTCTATTGTGTTCCATGCCAGGTTTCGTTAAAATGAGTGTTGTCGTTTGACTGACACCTAGATTATGGACTGACTCAGAAACAAAGAAAGCAAAATGAGTGTTGTCGTTTGGCTGACACCTAGGTTATGGGTAATGAGTGTTGTCGTTTGGCTGACACCTAGGTAATGGACTGACTCAGAAACAAAGAAAGCAAAATGGGTGTTGTCGTTTGGCTGACAACTAGGTAATGGACTGACTCAGAAACAAAGAAAGCAAAATGAGTGTTGTCGTTTGGCTGACACCTAGGTAATGGACTGACTCAGAAACAAACAAAGCAACACCGGCAGGTATAAACATAACCTCGTTGGTGGTAAAATGTCGCTGATTCATGAATCTATATCCAGAGAAGAGCTGATCAAAGAAGACCTTTGCTGTTGTTGCTGCTGCTGCGCTGCTGCGGGCTGCTGCTCTGCCTCTCCTACTGCTACTCTACTCACTCTACTTACTACACACAAATACTCACCAACACCACCATCCTACCACAACCACTATTGATCACAGTCATGATGATGATGATAATGATGATGATGATGATCTCTCTCTCTCTCTCTCTCTCTCTCTCTCTCTCTCTCTCTCTCTCTCTCTCTCTCTCTCTCTCTCTCTCTTTCTTTTCTTTTCTCTTTTTTTCCTTCTCAACTACGAGAAAAACGAACAAACAAAGTAGTAGAAGAAGAAAAAGACAATCGATTTAGCCTTCAAAATACTTGATCTAGATATACTACATTCAGGGCTGATCATAGCGATAAGAATGGTCGCTGAAATGACTTCATTTCTGGGAAGATGACTGGACACAATGAAAAAAAAATAGTGTCAAATCAGGTGGTCATTTATGTCACAATAACAACGGAGATAAACGTCATTAACAACGGAGATAAACGTCACAATAACAATGGAGATAAACGTCACAATAACAATGGAGATAAACGTCGCAATAACAATGGAGATAAACGTCACAATAACAATGGAGATAAACGTCACAAAAACAATGGAGATAAATATCACAATTGCTTAAGTACGCACTGCAGTATCAGACCAAACATTTCATTCCAAGAAATCTTAAATAAATGTTAGCGAACCGCCCAGAGAACGTGGACAAACGAGTCACAAGACAAAACACAACGCGTTTCGACCTCTTAGGTCTTCGTCGGGTGATAAATAAAGGCGCCTTCTTCCTTGCGCTCAACCCTAAGCGATCTGAAGCGATCAAAGCTAAGTGAATTTTCGTTGTTTTATTCGTTTATTTATCACCCGACGAAGACCTAAGAGGTCGAAACGCGTTGTGTTTTGTCTTGTGACTCGTTTGTCCACGTTCTCTGGGCGGTTCGCTAACATTTATTTAAGATTTGTTTAGATTTCCGCCTGCAGTCGTCTCGCTTTGCAACTATTTCATACAAAGGTTTGAGAACATCAGCGTCGTAGTAAAGAGAATGAAGGAATGCATGAAGGGTTGAAAGAATGAATGGTTTATTGCGATAAGCTTTACAAAGCCCGTTCACAAAGGTAGGAGACGGGGGCGGGGATGGAGGGTGGGGTGGGAGTAGTGACCGTGTATAAACAAAAATCATAGATAAACATGACCACTGCATGACAGGAAAGATCATCGTGACAAGAAATCCAGGTCATGGAAAAAGATCAAATTCAGTTATCAACACCGAACATTACTAACAGTCACATTCTCAAAACATTTATGAACAATTGCGATGCGACAATGCAGCAGTCACGATGGGCCGCCATGATTTCGGTATTCGCCCTCTATGTTACGTATCGCGCCGCCTCTCAGTTCTTCCTTCAAGGAACACAAGCGGTTATCCATTTTCCTTTTTGTTTCTTCCAAGCATGTCATGATATATCTTATTGTAATATTGTCCGCATGTGCTGTCGTTGACACAGTGAAATCAGAAGAATCTTCACTGTCACAGCTACTGTCTATCATACACATGTTCGCTTCTGCGACAAATGCTTCAGTTTCACGTTGAGCTGAAGTCTGTCTCGTCGTTACTAGTGGACTGTCTTGGTGTCTTTCGGCATCAGAAACCTCTCCTACATGATCTTCATCAACACTTTGTTTGTCCACATCACTGTCATTATGGAATTCTAACTTGGGAACAACAGTAACTGGCTCACAGTCTATGCCACACTGTGCCATGTCGATGCACGTTCCATTGTCAGACGGTGCACTTGGTGCCGCAAAGACACAGATGAGGGGTGGTGCTTTGAAAACTGGAAGATGTCAGCACAGGCAGTTCCATTGATGTTGTCACTTCTGCGGGAATTGTGTAACAGACAGGGTGGAGTTGGCAGGAACAGACCGGACGGGGTCAGTACCCATTCACTTGCCTTATGTTTCCTGTGTTTTTCGACCCTTCTCCTGTCTCTGTTGACCTGGGATGCACATTTTCTCCTAAAAACAGTACTGCGAACTTTGGCTTGCACGGCAGGGGAATGGTCGGCAATCGTTTTTAGTCAAAGAAGACAACAGTCTGATTGTCGCTGACTTCAATTTTAAAGGACGATAACGTCATATCACGCAGAGCGGCGTTCAGGATATTTTGTAAACTCAAAGGAAGACCTTCAACAGGCATTTTTGAAGTTTTGTTGTAAACACAGACAAAATTTACCGGAGTTATGGGAAATTGGACTTGCTGGCTGCCAGAGAAGGGAGGTCACCGTAATAAAAGAGAGAGAGAGAAGAGAGAGAGAGAGAGAGAGAGAGAGAGAGAGAGAGAGAGAGAGAGAGGAGAGAGAGAGAGAGAAGGGGGGGCAGAGACAGAGAGAGAGAGAGAGAGAGAGAGAGAGAGAGAGAGAGAGAGAGAGAGAGAGAGAGAGAGAGAGAGAGAGAGAGAGAGAGAGGGAGAGAGATGACTGTTCTAAGAGGAAGGTGATTGCTTCGGCTTAAACCCAGGAAGTAGCACAAGAAAAGAGAAAATACGCAGAAAGATAGTTTATACAGTCAGACATAGACAAAAATGAAAATAAGGACAGAAAGATATTACACTAAAAATGGCGAAATTAGATAACAAGAGAGAGAGAGAGAGAGAGAGAGAGAGAGAGAGAGAGAGAGGAGAGAGAGAGAGAGAGAGAGAGAGAGAAAGAGAGAGGGGGGAGGGAGGGAGAGAAACAGACAGACAGACATATAGATAGACAGATAGGTAGTGAGCCAGATAGAAGTGAGCGCGCGACCGTGTGTGTGAGTGCGTGCGTGCGTGCGTGCGTGCGTGCGTGCG
>CM031628.1:51629908-51637408 GCA_018398815.1 Conus ventricosus | reverse complement strand
AGAGAGAGAGAGAGAGAGAAGAGAGAGAGAGAGAGAGAGAGAGAGAGAAGAGAGAGAGAGAGAGAGAGAGAGAGAGAGAGAGAGAGAGAGAGAGAGAGAGAGAGAGAACTCACAACTCAGAACTTTGAAAACTTTAATCAGATCAAAGATTGAGGTTTTAGGCAGAGCCTATTCTTTCAATTTGTCCCTCAGCGAGAGAGAGAGAGAGAGGAGAGAGAGAGAGAGAGAGAGAGAAGAGGAGAGAGAGAGAGAGAGAGAGAGAGACCCCCCTTTAAATTTTTCTCATCTTTTTTTCCACAAGGGGCCCACAGGGGTTTGACCCTCTTTTTAACTCCAGAACAAAAATTTAGGGAAACTTGTAAAAACAAATTTTTAAAATTTTTTTTTTGAAACCGATCCACCCCGGCTTTTCTCCTTTAAAAAGCTTTCCAATTTTTTTTGGGGGGGGGGGGCCCCCTTTTTCCTTTTCCCTTTTTCCCCAAAACCCCCCCCTTTTTTCCCGTGTCCAAAGTCTTTTTTGTTGCCGTCCGGGCTTTCCGTCTGTGTCCCATATTCCCCCTTTCTTTTTTACCTTTCCAAAACTATTTCCCTTTATTTTTGGCTTTTTTTTTTCCTAATTTACCCCCCGGGAAAAACCAACCCCCCCCCCCCCCCCCCCCCCCCCCCCTTTTTTTCTCTTCTCTTTCATTTTAATTTTTCTTCCCGGGAAAGCCAAAAGGGTTAAATTCGTTGTTTGTTTAAAATTTTTTCTCTTTGTCCCAATATCAAATAAATTTCTTTTTATTTTTTTTAAATTGTTAAAAAAAAGGGGCTCCTTCCCAAGGGGGGAATTACAAAATTAAGTTGTGGTGTGTTCCCCCGTCCTTGTTCAAAATTTTGGGGGGGAAAAAAAAGGGGGGGGGGGAAAAAAAAAGGGGGAAAAAAAAAAAAAAGGGGGGGGGGGGGAAAAAAAAAAGGGGGAAGGGGGGAAAAAAGGGGGTTTTTTAAAGAACTTTGAAAACAAATGCGGGGGTTTTTTGGGAAATCTTTAAATTTTCCCCCCCGGGGGAAGGAAAAAAAGAAAAAAAAAAAGGGGGGGGAAAGGGAAAAACCCAAAAAGGGGGGGGGAAAAAGGGAAGAAAAAAAAAAAAAGGGGGGGGGGAAAAGGGGGGGGGGGAAGGGGGGGGGGGAGGGGGGAAAGGGGAAAAAAAGGGGAAAAAGGGGGGGGAAAAAAAGAGAAAGGGGAAAAAAGGGGGGAAAAAAAGGAAAAAAAAAAAAAGGGTTTGGGGAAGGGGGGGGGGAAAGTTTTAAAAAACCTTTTTAAAACCTCCCCCTTGCTTCCATTCCGCTTCGGCCCAAAGGGGGTTTTTAGCAAGGAACAGTTTTTCCATCTGCGCCCAAAATTGGTCCATCCTTTGGGGGTAAAAGGGTTTTAATTGCAAACAGGGTTCCTATTTCTTTCATTTTCATTCCTATTCCTAAATGGTAACCCCTTTAGGAAAAATTTTCCCCAATTTTTTCCCCATATTTACGCATTTTGAAAACCTACTGTCAAGACTGTGTAAAAAAATTCCACCATCCGACAGAAGGTTTTTACCATAGCCCCTACAATTCCTCCTCTTTTCCTCCCCCCTTTTTTCCTCCAAACCCCCCAAAATTTCTCCCCCGGGCCCCACCAACGCCCTTTTTTGTCCACCTTGCCGGCCGCCAACCAACCCCAGGGCCCAAAAGCCCAACCCGGGGCCCCGCGTCCAACCCCTGCCCGCAGCTTCCAACCACTTCCCCCCCCCCCCCTCCCAGCTTTACGCATGGTCCATCGTTTGACTTGCCAACCCCAACTGCCCTCCTAGTCAAATCCCCCTTCCGGGCAAAAGGGGGCCCCTTTTGGTTTCCAAACGATATTTTTTTTCCCAGCTAGAAGGCCCTTTTTTAAAAACCCCCTTTAAAAAAAATAATTAAATTGTTGGGTTTCTTTTTCCTTTGTCCTCCTATCCCCCTTTTTTTTAGTGTAAAAAGGGCTGAATGCTTATCCATCTGTTTTTAATTTCCCCTTAAAAAAGGTTTCTTTTTTTTCCCCCCCAAACGTATTCCATCTTCCCCAAAACTGCCCTTTTAAAAACCCAGTCGTCCTACATTTTTTCCCCTCGCCCTTAAACTGTTCACCTTTTCCAATACCTGTTTTAATATTAAAAACCTGTGTTCTTTTCTATTATGTTTTTGGGTGCCCAACCATCGCCTACTCGCCCTACCAGGGCCCAAAACCTTTTTTCCCCTATTTCCATACCTATTCCTTCTGTGGCCCATATTCTCCTGTTTAAATTTTCCACCCCTTTTTCCTCCCTTTGATCCCCGTAAACCCATTTTTTTTTTTTCCTAAACCTTTTCCTCTGTTTTTTTTTTCCCCCCAAAAAGCCCTCCCTTTTTTAAATGGGCCAACCTGTTTTTTTTTTTCCCTACCCCCCCCCTGTTTTTCCTTTTCCCCGGCCCCCTTTGTCCCCCCGCCACCCTTCTACAACATCCCCCCAAAAATTTTTTTTCCTTGTTCCCCCTGTTAAAAACCCCGTTGCATGGGCCCCTTTTAACCTGCTTCAGGAATTTTTCCCAAAATTGCCCCATTTCCATCCCACCCTTCTACCTACCTTTTCCACTGTCCATACCCCCCATCCCTTTACTCCTCCTTTTCCCCCCTTTTCCCCAACTCTTCCCCCGGGTTCAATCCCCCACGTTTTTTCCCGGAAACCTTTTTCCCCCAAAAACCCCCATCCTCCCCTTCCATGGGCCCCCCAAACCAAACTCCGGGTTCCCCCGGGGTGTAACCCTTATAAAAACTGCCCTTTTTAAACTACCACGAAAAAAGGGGAAACCCCCCATGCGCCCCCAAAAAGCCAAAAGGCCAAACCCTTAAAGGGGGAAACCGTAAACCTCTGCCAAAACGCCTTCCGGGTAACCAAATGTCCAAAAACCCCCAACCCCTTTGAAAGCTGCGCCAAAAATTTCCCCGGTATACCGGGGAAAATCAACTTCCCCCCCAAACCTACGTAAAAACCCTGAAAACCCAGGTCCAAAAAGGGGGCCAAAAAGTCCTACCAGGGCCCCCTATGCCCCAAAAAACCCTGGGGGGATACCATTTCCTTTCCGCCTTCCCCTTCCAAAGGCCCAAAAATTTAAAAATTCCCCCAAAAACCTCTGTAAAACCAACTGTTTTCCAACTGCCCAAACCAATTCTGCACCAATGCCCAACCAGCCCCACCTTGTTTACCTGCAAAAATTGTAAACCAAATTTGGAGGTAAAAAAGTCCAACCTTTTTCCAACACGCCCAAAGTGTTACCTAAAGAAAAAAGTCCTAATGCTGCCAAAGCTAGGAGCGTCTACAATGGCTGATCATTTCTTCCTTCCCACATTCCCCTTTCCTAGGCCAACCACCTTTTCCCCCGTCCAAAAAATTGTTCAAGGGCCAGGGCCATCCATAGGGGAACCTTCCCCTTTTAAAAAATGCCAACCTCGTTAAAAGCGGTTTTAATGCGCCCCCCTTTTTTTTTGCCTGCCACAGGGAAAATCCTGCCTACCTGGCTACCTTTTTTCCTCTTTTTTCCCCCTTTTCCAAATTCCCCTTTTTTTCCTCCGTCAAAAACCTTTTCCCAAAACCAACTTTTTAAAATCTTTTTTAAAAAGGGGGCCCCTTTATTTCGTTACTCCCCAAAAACCCCGCTCCTGCTTATTCCTTTCCATCCATCTGTCCAAATGGCCATCCCTTTTCCCAAATTTTCTTCAAAGAACGCCCCTCTACGCCATACCTTGCCCTCCCATTTTCCTAATTTTTCCCCCCGCCAAACCCAAGCCAAACATCCCTCCAGCGCCCAAAAAATTTTCCCTCCATTGTCCCTTCCAACCCTACCAACGCCCCATGGTCCGGGGGGGGCCCCCCTATTTTCCCAAAGAATTTTGTTTTCCCAAACGTCCCCCAAGGGCATTTTCCCACTTTGCGGGGCCGCATGCGCCATAAAGCTTCCATCCAGCGTCCACCATTTCCCCCGGCCAAAGCCAAAGGCGTCCCCGGGCTTCGGAGGTTCCAGAAAGTTGGGTTAAAGGGGGGTGGAGGGGCCCCTGGCAAACAAGGGAAAAAATGTGGGGGTTAAACTTATTCCCGTCCGTCCCCCCTTCTTTTTTTCCCCCCCCTTCCCTCTTTTTTCCCTTTCCCTCTTTTTCCCCTTTTTTGCTCCTCCGTTCCCCCCTTTTTGGGTCTGAAAGTCTTCTTCTTCTTTTGTTGCGTTTTTTTTGTCTTTTTTTCCCTTTCCCCCACCTTACTTCTTTTTTCCCCCTTTTTCCTTTCCCCCTTCTTTTTTTTTCCCCTCCTGTTTGAAATATGGTTTTGTTTAGGCACTCAAAAATTTTTATTTTTTTCTTCATTGACTTTCATTTCCCAATTTCCGGTTTTTTTTCCCCTTTTCCCCCTTTTTTTTCCTTTTTTTTTTTTTTTTTCCCCGGGTTTCTACCCTTGGATTTTTTTTTGTCTGCCCTGTCGCCCTTTTTGGCCCCCCATTTTTTTTTTTTTCAAAGTCCCTTTTCCAAAACGTGTAGAGGGTTTCACGAGTTTGCCCAAGGCCTACGACTTCGACCCACCTGGGGGGGGAATTACTTATTTGTTTATTGTCTTGCTTTTTGGTTTCCGTCCCTTTGGGGGGTTTTAGTTCCCCTTTGGGGGGGGCCTCAACTTCGTCTGCTCCTCTCTCTCTCTCTTTTTCCCCCGCCCTTTTCCCCCCTTCACGGGTGCCGGTACCTTTCTCTCGAACTTTTTTTGGGCTCCCCTTCTTTTTTTGTACGTGCTTCGTTTCTTTTATTTTTTTTTGGGGCCACTGGGTTTTTCCCTTTTTTTCCCCCTCTAGGGGGTTGTTCCCCGGGGTCTTTTCCCGTCCCCTTGGGCTTTCCTTTCTCCCAAATCATCTTCTTCCGCATTTCGGGTTTACCTTCTGGGCCCCCCTTTTTCCCCCCCCGGGGCAAGGGGAAGGAGTCCTTTTTTCCCCCCCTTTTTTGGAAAGGGTACGGTACCCCTTTTTTTTTTTTTTTTTTTTGGTTTTTTGGGGTTTTATTGGAATTTTCTTTTTTTTTTAAAATTTAAAAAATAAAAAAATTTTCCGGTTAAATTTAATTTTTTTTAAAAAAAAAAATTTTTAAATTTTTCCCCTTATTTTCTGGTTCTTCTGGGGGGGGAAAATTTTTTGGGGGGGGGGTTTTTTGGCCCCTTTTTCCCCCGTCCTTCGCCGGATTTTTCTTTTGGACCCTTTTGTTGTGAAAAAGGTTTTTTTTTACCTTTTTTAAACGCATGTTTTTCGTTTTACGTGGGGGTTTGGTTTATTTTAAAGGTTTTAAAAGGAAAAATAAAATAATTTTTTTTAAAATTTGGGGGTTTTTTTGGTGGGGTTTTTTATTTTTTTAAAAAAAACTTTTGCATAGGGGTGAAGATTAAATTTGAAAAAAATTTTTTTAATTTTTTCCCCTCTTTCTTTTCAATTTCTTGGGGGGTTCCCCCCCTCGCCCTCCCCCGGGGTTAAACTTGACACAAGGGAGAGGGCCGGCGGTCCAGCCCCCTTTTTTCCCCCCTTTTTTTTCCCCCCCATTTTTCCCCCCAAATCCCCCCCCCTCCGGGGGGCCCCTGGACCCCCCAGGGCCCCACCCTTCCCCCCCCTTTTGGCTGACCCGGGTTGGGCCCGGGGGGGCCCCCTTTTGGGGGGCCGGACCCCGGGGCCCCCGGGCCCTTTGGCCGGCCGGGGCCCCCTCCCGGCCCCATTGACTCCCCCCCCCCCCCCCGGGGGCCCCCTTTATGCCCCCTTGGGGGGTGGGGTGTGGTTTGGGGACTCCCCCCGGAAAAGGTTTGGGCCTATGGGGGGGTGCTTGGGATTGCAGGGGGAGGGTTGGCGACTCGGTTGTGAAAGGGGTTCTTTGGAAAAATTTTTTTAAAATTTTTTACAGTTTGTGGGAAACAAAATTTTGATGTTTAGCGTTGGGGAATTTTTTTTTTGTGAAAAATTTTTGGGGGGGTCTTCATTGTGTTTGGGGCGTTGGGCTTTTTTTTCATTTTTTTCGGGGGGTTTGGTCGGGAAATTTTCATTTGTGCTATGCTTTTTTTTACTTTTTTTTAGTTTTTTTTTGGGGTGAAAATTTTGAAGAAATTTAAATTTTTTTCTTTCAAAACGGGACATCCCCCCCCCCCCACAAACCACCCACAACCCAAAATTTTGGGGAAAAAGGGGGGGGGGAAGGTTTTGGGGGGAGTTTGGGGGGGGGGTTTAGGGTTGTTTGTATATTTTCAAAGGTTTTTTTTTCCCCAAAAAAAGGGCTTTTTGGGGTGAAACACCCGGGTACCTTTTGGGGGAAAATGGGGCAGTTCAGCCCCCCATCCTTGGCCGAAATTTCCCGGCCCGTCCCCTTTCCCCCCTGTTTTTAAAAACCTCTTTTTTAAGCTCTAAAAATTTTTTTATTAAATTTTAAGTTTTTTGGTTTTTTTTTTCCCCTTCCCCTGGGGGTTTTTTTTTTTTTCCGGAACCCAGATTTTCTTGGAAAAGGGGGGCCCTTTTCGCCGGTATTTTTTTTTTTTTTTCGTAGCCCCGGGTTTTGCCGGTTAGGGCGGTGTGGGAGGGGAAAACCCCCAAAAGTCCCAAATGCCCCAAAACCCATACACCTAACCCCGCCCCAAAAATTTTTTTTTTTTAGTTTTTTTTCCCCTATTTGGAAAAAAAGTAGCATGGGTTTTGCCCCGGGTTTTGGCGAGCGGGTAAGAAAAAGTTTTCAAATTTTTGACCCTCTAAAATAAGTACTTCAAATAAAAATTTCCATTTTTTCCCCCGGAATTTTTTAAATCCGCGGGCCCCAGACCCCCTGGACTGAAAATCCGACATGTATAAGTCCTTTCTTCACTGTTGTGGCCAATTTGTTTCCTTAATGGAGAGCAAATAAATAATCCAGACAGCAACTAGGCTGTACAATATGACTGAAGCCAGTGCCATCAAAGCTGACAACGACGATGACAACGATGACGACGATGACCACGGCAACAGACCTTGGCCGAAACTACAACGTTGACGACGACGGCGATCACAGCAACAGACCTAACGTACAAAAACTAACATTTCCCCTCAGTAATACCAAGAGATTGAAAACTAACATTTTCCCTCAGTAATACAAGAGATTGAAAACTAACATTTCCCCTCAGTAATACCAAGAGATTGAAAACTAACATTTCCCCTCAGTAATACCTAGAGATTGAAAACTAACATTTCCCCTCAGTAATACCAAGAGATTGAAAACTAACATTTCCCCTCAGTAATACCAAGAGATTGAAAACTAACATTTCCCCTCAGTAATACCAAGAGATTGGAGATTGAAAACTAACATTTCCCCTCAGTAATACTAAGAGATTGAGAATGAATCTAATCACGTGTATTAATAAATCATATGGCTGAGCAACAAACAAATGTATTCAAGCCTTCCATTTCCACATTCTCTATGACACATGAAGACAGATC
>CM031628.1:51597968-51622968 GCA_018398815.1 Conus ventricosus | reverse complement strand
TGTACACTTTTGAAACTGGTATTTTAGTCCTCACTGGGCTAAAGCCTGTGTACATACCAAATTTCATCCAAATCGGACAATATGTCAAGAATAACGGTTTTAACGGTCAGATTTTGAAACACTGCATGGAAGTGCCATTTGTGTGTGATGACCTTTCTATATACAAAATTGCATTAAAATCCACCAATATATAAAAAATAACGGCAAAATAACGGTTTATCGGTTATATAACCGATATACACTTTTGAAACCGGTATTTTAGTCCTCACTGGGCTAAAGCTGTGTACATACAAATTTCATCCAAATCGGACAATATTTCAAGAATAACGGTTTTTAACGGTCAGATTTTGAAACACTACATGGAAGTGCCATTTGTGTGTGATAACCTTTCTATATACAAAATTGCATTAAAACCCACCAATATATAAAAAAATAACGGTTTATCGGTTATATAACCGATATGCACTTTTGAAACCGGTATTTTAGTCCTCACTGGGCTAAAGCCTGTGTTGATATCAAATTTCATCCAAATTGAATATGTCAAGAATAACGGTTTTTAACGGTCAAATTTTGGAACACTATATAGAAGTGCCATTTGTGTGTGATAACCTTTCTATATACCAAATTTCATTAAAAGCCACCTATATATAAGAATAACGGCAGAATAACGGGTTTTAACGGTTGTTTAATCCATTTTCAGCATTAATCACTTACATATGGACAGAGGATCCGATTTGTCACAAGATCATCCATACCGCTTATAAATTGGCAAGTACTTTCTGAGATATTCCATAAAGAAGAAAAACCGTTACAAGCCGTTACAACCGTTAGTAACGGCTATAACGGGGCAAACTAAAACATGAGGCATCATCCGTGACCCATAATGAACATACCTGCTAATTTTCATAAAGGTCGGCCAAGTACTTTCTGAGATATTCCATAAAGAAGAAAAACCGTTACAGGCCGTTGCAGCCGTTAGTAACGGTTATAACGGTAAACTAAAACATTGGGCATTATTTGTGACCCATAATGAAACATACCTACAAAATTAGTAACGGCTGTAACTGTAAACTAAAACGTCAGGCATCATCCTTGATCCATAATGAACACACCTACAAATTTTCAGAAGATCGGCCCCGTAGTTTTGTCTGGAGCGAGTGGAACACATTTTTGACCACGGACACAACACACCACACACACACACACACACACACACACACACACACAACACACACACACACACACACACAGCATTTCTTCGTTCCCATTCTAAAGTACTCCCTGTTCTTTAAGAACTGGGAGTACAATCAAATGGGGATTTTTTTCGCGTTGATGTTTTCACTAAAACAAGGGAAAAACACTAGTGATTTCCCTTTACACACTACTTCTACTATGAATGGAAGACGTACATGAGAATTTTTGTTCACACAGTTTTCACAGTAAGAATGTGAACAACAAAAAGTCAGTTCACATTTCCACGCTGTCACTTACGAAGGCGTGAACGCTGTTTTCTTTTTTTTCTTTTTTGTACTCCCAGTTCTTAAAGAACAGGGAGTACTTTAGAATGGGAACGAAGAAATGCTGTCTGTGTGTCTGTGTGTGTGTGTCTGTGTGTCTGTGTGTCCGTGGTCAAAATGTGTTCCACTCGCTCCAGACAAAACTACTGGGTCGATCTTTCTGAAAATTTGTAGGTATGTTCATTATGGGTCAAGGATGATGCCCGACGTTTTAGTTTACCATTACAGCCGTTACTAACGGCTGTAACGGCCTGAAACGCTTTTTCTTCTTTATGGAATATCTCAGAAAGTACTGACCGATCTTTCTGAAAATTTGTAGGTATGTTCATTATGGGTCACGAATAATGCCCGATGTTTTAGTTTACCGTTATAACCGTTACTAACGGCTGTAACGGCCTGTAACGGTTTTTCTTCTTTATGGAATATCTCAGAAAGTACTTGGCCGACCTTTATGAAAATTAGCAGGTATGTTCATTATGGGTCACGGATGATGCCTCATGTTTTAGTTTGCCCCGTTATAGCCGTTACTAAACGGTTGTAACGGCCTGTAACGCTTTTTCTTCTTTATGGAATATCTCAGAAAGTACTTGGCCAATTTATAAGCGGTATGGATGATCTTGTGACAAATCGGATCCTCTGTCCATATGTAAGTGATGTAATGCTGAAAATGGATTAAACAACCGTTAAAACCGTTATTCTGCGTTATTTCTTATATATAGGTGGATTTTAATGAAATTTGGAATATAGAAAGGTTATCACACACAAATGGCACTTCCATGTAGTGTTTTAAAATTTGACCGTTAAAAACCGTTATTCTTGACATATTGTCCGATTTGGATTAAATTTGGTATGTACACAGGCTTTAGCCCAGTGAGGACTAAAATACCGGTTTCAAAAGTGCATATCGGTTATATAACCGTTTAAACCGTTATTTTGCCGTTATTTTTTATATATTGGTGAGTTTTAACGCAATTTTGTATATAGAAAGGTTATCACACACAAATGGCACTTCCATGTAGTGTTTCAAAATCTGACCGTTAAAAACCGTTATTCTTGACATATTGTCCGATTTGGATTAAATTTGGTATGTACACAGGCTTTAGCCCAGTGAGGACTAAAATACCGGTTTCAAAAGCGTATATCGTTATATAACCGATAAACCGTTATTTTGCCGTTATTTTTTATATATTGGTGGATTTTAATGCAATTTTATATATAGAAAGGTCATCACACACAAATGGCACTTCCATGCTTTGTTTCAAAATCTGACCGTTAAAAACCGTTATTCTTGACATATTGTCCGATTTGGATGAAATTTGGTATGTACACAGGCTTTAGCCCAGTGAGGACTAAAATACCAGTTTCAAAAGTGTACATCAGTTAAATAACCGTTAAAACCGTTATTTTGCCTTTATTTCTTATCTCACAAAGCACTTGGCCGATTTATATGCGGTTAGGAAAACTGGGAGTACGTTTTTATGCTTCGCATCTTGTTTTACTTTCAATGTTCTTCTTTCATTCGTTTACTCATTTTTAATAGATGTCGATTTGGATCTTGACAACATTTTAGTTTGTGCATCTGGCATGTGTGCCTTATGAAAAAGAAGCCACGTTGAATATGCTGAAGATCATTTCAATTGTTCTTGAGTTATCTCGCACAAACACACACACGCACGCACGACGTGCACACACACACACACACACACACACACACACACACACACACACACACACACACACAACACACACACACACAGTTAGACAGACAGACACAAAGAGACAGACACACAGACAGACACACAGACAGACACACAGACAGACACACAGACAGATAGACAGAGTCACAGAGAGAGAGAGAGAGAGAGAGAGAGAGAGAGAGAGAGAGAGAAGAGGAGAGAGAGAGAGGAGAGAGAGAGAGAGAGCCGCGCAGAGCACACTAGACCCTGCTCTGCACTCCGCTGCCTGCGCGCAAGATACCGACAGAATAAAGCCAGCCACCCGCATAACACTTGGTCTCCCGAGTTCGCCTCGTCAGTCCAGGGAAAAGGCGTCCGGGACTGAGGGGTGATGGGTGGGGGGTGGAGTGGGGGGGGGGGGGGGAAGGAGTGGGGTCACGTGGGAGGCTCAGCTTTGTTTTAATGAAATGGAGGCTTCATATCTGCTTTACGCCTGACGCCTGCCATCTTGGAAAAAAGAAACAAATCCTCAAATAGATGAGTTCTTAAACGTCTCTGTTCGTGCGAAAACCCGGAAACGCTTTTCAACTTTAATTAAATTTGGCCGTGGTGGCAGCGACTCGTCTCATCAGACGGTTTTGATTGGTCCAGTCGTCTGGACTGAAGGGAATCCGTCACCGGAAAGAGACAGTGTCTTTGTTCTCGAAGGGAAAAGTGGGAGGGGGAGGGGGGGTGGGGTAATGGAGAGCAAATGAAACGAGGAGGAAGTGTAAGGATCCATTCCTAAATGAAAACATGCGGACGTTTTCTCTGGGTGTTTGGTTTCGCCGTTCTGGTGAACTTGTTGGGGCGTAGTCCTTCGGTCACGCGTGTTTATTATAACGGCGTTATGGCATCCATTTCCCAAAAGGATAGAAGGCGTTTTGATTGGTAGACGAGCGAATGAGGTGACGGTTTTGAAGCATAGATAGCGCATAGGGTTTCGCTTCTCAACATTTATCACCCTTTCAAGACTGAAGAACGAAACAAAAATATACTGCAACACACGTGATTGTAACGAAAAGCGTCTTGAATTTTAATGTGTGTGTGTGTGTGTGTGTGGTGTGTGTGTGTGTGTGTGTGTGTGTGTGTGTGTGTGTGTGTTGTGTGTGTGAGTATGTGCGTGCGTGTGTGCGTGCGTGTGTGCGAGGATGCGTGCCTCTGGTGTGTGTGTGTGTGTGTGTGTGTGTGTGTGTGTGTGTGTGTGTGTGTGTGTGTGTGTCTGTCTGTCTGTCTGTCTGTCTGTGTCTATGTACATGTTTGACCGGCGTGCGTGTGTACGTGCGTCTGTGCGTGTGGGGTGAAAGTATGCATGCGCGCGAAGAGACCGTGCATGCGTGTGTGCGTGGTCCATCTGAGCGTGCGTGCGCACGAGAGAGAGAGAGAGAGAGAGAGAGAGAGAGAGAGAGAGAGAGAGAGAGAGAGAGAGAGAGAGAGAGAGAGAGAGAGACAGACAGACAGACAGACAGACAGAGACAGAGAGACAGAGAGAGAGACATACATGCAGACAGACAGACAGACAGACAGACGGACAGACAGTCACAGAGATAGAATGACGGATGAAGGGACGGACAGACAGACAGAGAGATGGACAGAGACATAAACAGACAGACAGACAACAGACAGACAGACAGAAACACACACGCAACAAACACACACACACACACACACACACACACACACACAGAGAGAGAGAGAGAGAGAGAGAGAGAGAGAGAGAGAGAGAGAGAGAGAGAGAGAGAGAGAGAGAGAGAGAGAGAGAGATGAGTAAAGAATTAGCTATTAAATAAAACAAGTAGGGAAAGTAGTGCGTGGTAAAGGGTTACTCCCATCCACCTCGTTCAATACATTATGTACTTAACTCTAGCTTTTATTCTCTTTCACTCACAACACAAATAATTAAGCCGAAACCGAAACATCCTGTGAAACAACCATCCTACTATATTTCTTTCTCCATACCTGCTCTGAAATAGAAAAAAAGAGTAATGAGTGCTTTGGAAGGATAAACCTGTTGGGAATGATTTTAACAACAAAACAGACAACACAAACAGGAACTCACAGACCCTCCTTTATGCCAGCAAATACAGACTCTTTGAAATATGACACTCGATTTATCAAAGTTCAGGTCCGTACACAAGTTGTCAATAAGACACCACCACCCCCAGCGTTGTGTACAACCAGCCCTGTCAGTGACTACAACCACCGCCCCAACGTTGTGTACAACCAGCCCTGTCAGTGACTACAACCACCGCCCCAACGTTGTGTACAACCAGTCTTGTCAGTGACTACAACCACCGCCGCAACGTTGTGTACAACCAGCCTTGTCAGTGACTACAACCACCGCCCCAACGTTGTGTACAACCAGCCTTGTCAGTGACTACAACCACCGCCCCAACGTTGTGTACAACCAGCCCTGTCAGTGACTACACCACACCGCCCCAACGTTGTGTACAACCAGCCCTGTCAGTGACTACACCCACCGCCCCAACGTTGTGTACAACCAGCCCTGTCAGTGACTACACCCACCGCCCCAACGTTGTGTACAACCAGCCTTGTCAGTGACTACAACCACCGCCGCAACGTTGTGTACAACCAGCCTTGTCAGTGACTACAACCCACCGCCCCAACGTTGTGTTACAACCAGCCTTGTCAGTGACTACAACCACCGCCCAACTGTTATGTACAACCAGCCTTGTCAGTGACTAAACCACCGTCCCAACGTTGTGTACAACCAGCCTTGTCAGTGACTACAACCACACGCCGATAGCCGGTGTGGAGTGCCAAAGTGTGCTAGACGAGCAATGCCATAAAGGTGTAGCTATCATCCTAAAGAAAGGAACAGAGGACTACAGTGTGAAAGCCGATCAATAGCCGGTGTAGAGTGCCGAAGTCACTCTATACCTGAAGATATTCCCCAACAGGTGAGAAATGGCACACGCCAAAGATTGGCCCCTACATTTTATACTGTTTGCATAATGTTTTTAGTTTTTCAGCAACTTTTTTTTTCCACTCCACACCTCGTTTAGTTTCATTTTACTACCCTTCGCTGGCTGCTTTGGGGGTGCTGTTGGATTCTTTTTCGAACCTTGGTGGTGAGAACACCACAGAATTACGGACTGTGGTGTGTCGCTATTTGACGCCAAGAGTACAGACACAAGCAACCGTGTTTCCCTGATGAGTCCGATCCAGTGGACGAAAGGCCTAGGAGCAGGCAATATAAATGGATCTGCCTGCGAGAGGGTTTACGATGGTTTCCTCATACAGCGAGCGAAGGGTTTTCCTATGTATAATGTTTTCTTAATTTTACGTACCCATTTTCTTCATGTTCAACCTCTCCCTGCTCCCTGCCTTTTTACTAAGGTCAAATGTTTGCTAAGTCGTTACTATAATGGTGGAAAAATTGTTAGCCTGCACGTGTTCTCCCCCACTACTTAATTGTTCATCTGTTTCTGCATAGATATATACATGTGTGTGTGTGTGTGTGTGTGTGTGTGTGTGTGTGTGTGTGTGTGTGTGTGTGTGTGTGCATACCCGGGAGAGATGAACAGAGAATGAGAGAGAAGTGCGCGTGCACACACACACACACACACACACACACACACACACACACACACACACACACACACATACACACACACACAAAATGGTAACCGATTGATAATTGATAAACCAGGTCCAGTTTAAAGAAAAGCATTGTCATCGACTTTCTAGGGCATGACTCCGTTCCTTCCATAAGGCTGTCTATGTCGGTTTGGTCTCCGTCTAGGGCATGACCCCGTTCCTTCCATAGGGCTGTCTATGTCGGTTTGGTCTCCGTCTAGGGCATGACCCCGTTCCTTCCATAGGGCTGTCTAGGTCGGTTTGGTCTCCATCTAGGGCATGACTCCGTTCCTTCCATAGGGCTGTCTATGTCGGTTTGGTCTCCATCTAGGGCATGACCCCGTTCCTTCCATAGGGCTGGCTGTGTCGGTTTGGTCTCCATCTAGGGCATGGCGCCGTTCCCTCCATAGGGCTGGCTGTGTCGGTTTGGTCTCCATCTAGGGCATGGCGCCGTTCCTTCCATAGGGCTGGCTGTGTCGGTTTGGTCTCCATCTAGGGCATGGCGCCGTTCCTTCCATAGGGCTGGCTGTGTCGGTTTGGTCTCCATCTAGGGCATGGCGCCGTTCCTTCCATAGGGCTGGCTGTGTCGGTTTGGTCTCCATCTAGGGCATGGCGCCGTTCCTTCCATAGGGCTGGCTGTGTCGGTTTGGTCTCCATCTAGGGCATGGCGCCGTTCCTTCCAGAGGGCTGGCTGTGTCGGTTTGGTCTCCATCTAGGGCATGGCGCCGTTCCTTCCATAGGGCTGGCTGTGTCGGTTTGGTCTCCATGTAGGGCATGGCGCCGTTCCTTCCATAGGGCTGGCTGTGTCGGTTTGGTCTCCATCTAGGCATGACCCAGTTCCTTCCATAGGGCTGGCTGTGTCGGTTTGGTCTCCATCTAGGGCATGACCCCGTTCCTTCCATAGGGCTGGCTGTGTCGGTTTGGTCTCCATCTAGGGCATGGCGCCGTTCCTTCCATAGGGCTGTCTATGTCGGTTTGGTCTCCATCTAGGGCATGGCGCCGTTCCTTCCATAGGGCTGGCTGTGTCGGTTTGGTCTCCATCTAGGGCATGGCGCCGTTCCTTCCATAGGGCTGGCTGTGTCGGTTTGGTCTCCATCTAGGGCATGACCCCGTTCCTTCCATAGGGCTGGCTGTGTCGGTTTGGTCTCCATCTTGGGCATGACCCCGTTCCTTCCATAGGGCTGGCTGTGTCGGTTTGGTCTCCATCTAGGGCATGGCGCCGTTCCTTCCATAGGGCTGGCTGTGTCGGTTTGGTCTCCATCTAGGGCATGGCGCCGTCCTTCCATAGGGCTGGCTGTGTCGGTTTGGTCTCCATTTAGGGCATGACCCCGTTCCTTCCATAGGGCTGGCTGTGTCGGTTTGGTCTCCATCTAGGGCATGGCGGCGTTCCTTCCATAGGGCTGGCTGTGTCGGTTTGGTCTCCATTTAGGGCATGACCCCGTTCCTTCCATAGGGCTGGCTGTGTCGGTTTAGTCTCCATCTAGGGCATGGCGCCGTTCCTTCCATAGGGCTGCCTGTGTCGGTTTGGTCTCCATCTAGGGCATGGGGCCGTTCCTTCCATAGGGCTGCCTGTGTCGGTTTGGTCTCCATCTAGGACATGGCGCCGTTCCTTCCATAGGGCTGCCTGTGTCGGTTTGGTCTCCATCCGCCGACACCACTTCATTTCAGGCAAAGCGGTGTTCAAAGGAACAGCACCTGCCTGCGCAGGTCCTGATCACCGACAAACTGAACGCGCATCTGAGTGTTGCAACATAGTTCCCACTGACCCGTTCAGATCCTGAGAGAACTTCAAATAAAATCTCTTTGTCATGATCTATTTTCTCTCTATGTTTATCACTCACTATGTATTTTCTCTCTATGTTTATCACCCATCTATCTATTTTCTCTCTGTGTTTATCACCCACTATCTATTTTCTCTCTATGTTTATCACCCACTATCTATTTTCTCTCTTGTTTATCACCCACTATCTATTTCTCTCTAGTTATCACCCACTATCTATTTTCTCTCTATGTTTATCACCCACTATCTATTTTCTCTCTGTGTTTATCATCCACTATCTATTTCTCTCTATGTTTATCACCCACTATCTATTTTCTCTCTGTGTTTATCACCCACTATCTATTTTCTCTCTATGTTTATCACCCACTATCTATTTTCGCTCTGTGTTTATCACCCACTATCTATTTTCTCTCTATGGTTATCACCCACTATCTATTTTCCCTCTGTGTTTATCACCCACTATCTATTTTCTCTCTGTGTTTATCACCCACTATCTATTTTCTCTCTATGTTTATCACCCACTATCTATTTTCTCTCTGTGTTTATTACCCACTATCTATTTTCTCTCTATGTTTATCACCCACTATCTATTTTCTCTCTGTGTTTATCACCCACAATCTATTTTCTCACTATCTATTTTATCTCTGTGTTTATCACCCACTATCTATTTTCTCTCTATGTTTATCACCCACTATCTATTTTCTCTCTGTGTTTATCACCCACTATCTATTTTCTCTCTATGTTTATCACCCACTATCTATTTTCTCTCTGTGTTTATCACCCACTATCTATTTTCTCTCTATGTTTATCACCCACTATTTATTTTCTCTCTATGTTTATCACCCACTATCTATTTTCTCTCTGTGTTTATCACCCACTATCTATTACTCTCTATGTTTATCACCCACTATCTATTTTCTCTCTATGTTTATCACCCACTATCTATTTTCTCTCTCTGTGTTTATCACCCACTATCTATTTTCTCTCTATGTTTATCACCCACTATCTACTACCTATTTTCTCTCTATGTTTATCGCCCACTATCTATTTTCTCTCTATGTTTATCACCCACTATCTATTTTCTCTCTATGTTTATCGCCCACTATCTGTTTTCTCTCTATGTTTATCAACCACTATCTGTTTTCTCTCTATGTTTATCACCACTATCTATTTTGTCTCTATGTTTATCGCCCACTATCTATTTTCTCTCTATGTGTATCGCCCACTGTCTATTTCTCTCTATGTTTATTACCCACTGTCTATTTTCTCTCTATGTTTATCGCCCACTATCTATTTTCTCTCTATGTTTATCACCGACTATCTATTTTCTCTCTATGTTTATCACCCACTATCTATTTTCTCTCTATGTTTATCACCCACTATCTATTTTCTCTCTGTGTTCATCACCCACTATCTGTTTTCTCTCTATGTTTATCACCCACTATCTATTTTCTCTCTATGTTTATCACCCACTATCTATTTTCTCTCTATGTTTATCGCCCACTGTCTATTTTCTCTCTATGTTTATCGCCCACTATCTATTTTCTCTCTACGTTTATCACCGACTATCTATTTTCTCTCTATGTTTATCACCCACTGTCTATTTTCTCTCTATGTTTATCACCCACTATCTCCACTATCTATTTTCTCTCTATGTTTATCGCCCACTGTCTATTTTCTCTCTATGTTTATCACCCACTATCTATTTTCTCTCTGTGTTTATCACCCACTATCTGTTTTCTCTCTATGTTTATCACCCACTATCTATTTTCTCTCTATGTTTATCACCCACTATCTATTTTCTCTCTATGTTTATCACCCCCTATCTATTTTCTCTCTATGTTTATCACCCCCTATCTATTTTCTCTCTATGTTTATCACTCACTATCTATTTTCTCTCTATGTTTATCACCCACTGTCTATTTTCTCTCTATGTTTATCACCCACTATCTATTTTCTCTCTATGTTTATCACCCACTATCTATTTTCTCTCTATGTTTATCGACCACTATCTATTTTCTCTCTGTGTTTATCACCAACTATCTATTTTCTCTCTATGTTTATCACCCACTATCTATTTTCTCTCTATGTTTATCACCCACTATCTATTTTCTCTCTATGTTGTCGCCCACTATCTATTTTCTCCCTATGTTTATCACCCACAGTCTATTTTCTCTCTATGTTTATCGCCCACTATCTGTTTTCTCTCTATGTTTATCACCCACTGTCTATTTTCTCTCTGTGTTTATTACCCACTATATATTTTCTCTCTATGTTTATCACCCACTATCTATTTTCTCTCTATGTTGTCGCCCACTATCTATTTTTCTCTATGTTTATCACCCACTATCTATTTTCTCTCTATGTTTATCACCCACTATATATTTTCTCTCTATGTTTATCGCCCACTATCTATTTTCTCTCTCTGTTTATCACCCACTATCTATTTTCTCTCTATGTTTATCACCCACTATCTATTTTCTCTCTCTGTTTATCACCCACTATCTATTTTCTCTCTATGTTTATCACCCACTATCTATTTTCTCTCTATGTTTATCGCCCACTATCTATTTTCTCTCTGTGTTTATCGCCCACTCTCTGTTTTCTCTCTATGTTTATCACCCACTATCTGTGCTTCTACAGCAGCTGTTGACCGCGCGCCCTCTCCAATCCGTTCACTGGGTTAACAAAAAGGAAAATAGCTGTTGATGAACAGCTGTATAAATCATCTCCATCCCGTTCATTGCGTTAACAACAAAAAGGAAAATATCTTTAGTGAACAGCTGTATAGATCATCTCCATCTCGTTGATTGAGTTTACAAAAGGGAAACAGCTGTATAAATCATCTCCATCCCGTTCATTGAGTTAACAAAAAGGAAAATATCTTTAGTGAACAGCTGTCTAATCATCTACAGAAAACTAATTTTACAAGGAATTGAAAGTAAGTCCGCCGGCCAGATAACAGGGACAAACAAATTTACAAGACAAAAATGTCTGGGAAAAAACAAACAAACAAACAAAAAAAAACGTATTTTGTCTTGTAATTTGTTTGTCCATATTTACTGGTGGATTTACTTTATATTCCGTTAAGATTCATCATCATCATCATTCTCTTGTCCATGATGGGCGTAGAGGAGAGATGAGAGACACTCTCGAAGCCAGGCAACGCCATCCGGCCCTGTCCTCTGCCTGTCGCATCAGCGTAGGGACATCCATCCTGGTCCATTCTTTGATGTTGTCCATCCAGCATTTGGCTTGTCGTCCCCTTCGTCTGCCACCTTCCAGCGTGCCCTGGATGACTGTTTTGGGCAGTGAATTGTGGCGTATGACATGCCCGAACCACGACAGCTTCCTCTTCTTGACTGTTGCCAAGAGGGGTTAAGATTACGGACAAACAAATTACATAAGAATGCGGAATCTGCAAGATGTGCGGCACTGCTTTGTTTTCACTTTTATAAATGAACTAGCAGTAGAGGTAAGAGTAAAGAATGGAAGCTTACATTCATGTTAATTTCATTACATTTTTCCTGTTTCCACATGCTGGTTGTAGAGTTTTGTTTTCTGCGGTTGTCACTGTTGAATAGATCAGCTGACTATTTGCAGGTAGGGTTCATTTAATTTAGACAAATGGAATATCATCGACTGTGGGAAAGGATGGTCTCAACGATGGAAAAATGGGCAGGCATATATGACCGAATCACAATGCCAGTAGTTAATACACTAAAAGTTTTATTATGTGTTACATAATATCTTTTTTTCTTTCTTGTATTATTCGTCCAAATTTTTTAGCTGCATGTCAACATTGCATGTGAACTTATGTTGAATGGAACAAGCAATTGTGCACTTAATATTTCCCTTAGACAGATCAAGACTGACTTCAACGCGGATTAGACAATATACATTCATGAGCTTCAACAGGACTAACATGCCACACTGTCTTATTACCGTCAGGCTGCACTTTAGGCCAGCAGTAAAAACGACCATGACTTCTGTATCTTTGTATTTGTGTTAACCTTCCGTGGTTTTGTTTCCTGGAAATGTCTCAGTGAAGAAGAAGCTGCCATTAACGGCTGGACGAGTACTGGTGAGAACTGTATAAGTATAATAGAGATTCAGCTGATCTGAACTGTTTGATTATAAGACCAATAAAGATTCAGCTGACCTGAACTGTATAATTATAAGACCAATAGAGATTCAGCTGATCTGAACTGCATAATTATATGACCAACAGAGATTCAGCTGATCCGAGTTGTATTATTATAAGAGATTCAGCTGATCTGAACTGTCCGTGGTCTGTCGTTGAGGATGACGACCCTATCCGTACAAAGGAAGTAGATGCGGCAGTAACACCACTTCAAAAAGCTGGAATAATTGAACAATGCACCAGCAGAACTAGTACAAAGCTGGAATAATTGAACAATACACCAGCAGAACTAGAACGAAGCTGGAATAATTGAACAATACACCAGCAGAACTAGTATAAAGCTGGCATAATTGAACAATACACCAGCAGAACTAGTACAAAGCTGGAATAATTGAACAATACACCAGCAGAACTGGTAGAAGGTAGGGGAGAAGTTATCAACATCGTAACAATTGTGTGAGAGAAGAACTGGCAGACAGGAAATTGGCTGGCACCATGGACCCAGTCCTTAAACATCAGGCAGCTGCCAGATAATCCTCACCAGCCACTCCAGTTACATAATACTGAAGACCCAGCTAACATACTAAAACTCCAATCAGAGAAGACCCCTGCTGAAGAACAGGCAGGTTTCCAAGCAGGTAGAAACACCACCATTCTTGCGAAACATCTACAACATCAGCAAGATTTACATGAATTGTTTCATGGACTTCAAAAATGATTTAACAGGAAGTGAAATCCAATCTTATGGCCAGCCATTAGGAAACAGACCTCTGGTGGAAACCATGTCAGGACTTCATGAAAGAGCTACCAGCGTAGTTCTCTGCAATGGCAGCTTAGGCAAATGGTTCCGCACACCTGTTAAAAGAGCTACCAGCGTAGTTCTCTGCAATGCACTTAGCAAATGGTCGCACACCTGTTAAAAGCTACCACTAGTTCTCTGCATGGCAGCTTAAACCAAATGTTCCTCACACCTGTTAAAAGAACTACCAGCGTAGTTCTCTGCAATGGCAGCTTAGGCAAATGGTTCCGCACACCTGTTAAAAGAGCTACCAGCGTAGTTCTCTGCAATGGCAGCTTAAACCAAATGGTTCCGCACACCTGTTAAAAGAGCTACCAGCGTAGTTCTCTGCAATGGCAGCTTAAACCAAATGGTTCCACACACCTGTTAGCGTCAAACAAGGTTGTGCACTCTTCTCTAAGTTCTTCAAAAGCTTTCCACAAAGTCTCTGATGCATTAGAAGAACATTTGTGAACAATGACACTGTAGGCAGGACCATCACCATCACTTCGCCGATGACATCGATGTCTTAGTTGGACAGGAAGAATTTGCCCAAACAGTACAAAGCCTCAACAAAACCTCGACGACAAATGACTTGGAGATCAGCGCAAGAAAGACCAAACTGGTGGCAAACAACACCAAAGACATCGCGGATACCAAACTGGTGGCAAACAACACCAAAGACATCGCGGATGGCATCAAAGCAAGAGAATAATAACCTGGTAAACAGATTCAGGTGCCTGAAGCAGTTGTGAGAAAATAAAGCAGTCCTCTCCAGAATGGCAAAGCATCAAGAAGGCTCTAAAAGCTCAGGACCATCCGGGAAAACCACAGCATCTTTCATTTTCAAAGTGAAAATAACGCGCACTCTAGTGGTATTTCTCTATGCTTGTGAAACTTGGAGTTTGGCTGCACACCAATATAGAAGAATCCAGGCATATGAAACGAGATGCTACCACAAAGTCCTTCGAATCTTCTACAATGACAACGTCATCATTGAAAAGATGTTCAAAGGAATCTAGGCAGCCGTTGGCTCTGGTATGTTCATCTCTATCCATCAACAGGCCTTACCATCTTCGTAGGAACGGAGGAAAGGTGGACAGAGACAGATGTGGGAGGACAACATCGAGGAATGGAGGAGCCTGACTTCTTGCGACCTCCGGAAGACAGCAGAAGACAGACAATCATGGCAGAGGATTGTCAGTTCAATCGGTGCCCCCATTACCCTTGAGGTCAGTCACTGACACTGCGCTTTACCATTTAACTGTCGTAGAAGTCAACCTCTAAGCTTCGTATTCATCATGTTGAGTTTATATCATAATAGAGGAGGAGGAGGAGGAGGAGGAGGAGGAGAGGAGGAGGAGAGAAGAAGAAGGGAAGGAGGAGAAAGAGCATGAGGAGGAGGAGGAGGAGGAAGAAGAAGAAGAAGAAGAAGAAGAAGAAGAAGAAGAAGAAGAAGAAGAAGAAGAAGAAGAAGAAGAAGAAGAAGAAGAAGAAGAAAACAGGAGGAGGAGAAGGAGGAGAGGGGGAGGACGAGAAGGAGGAGGACGAGGACGAGGAGGAGGAGAGCAGAAGAAAAGAAGAAGAAGAAGAAGAAGAAGAAGAAGAAGAAGAAGAAGAAGAAGAAGAAGAGGGGAGGGGGAGGAGGGGGAGGAGTAGGAGGAGTAGGAGAAGGAAGACGTGGAAGGAAAAAAAGAGGGAGAAGTGGAGAATTGATTACGGTTTCCGCTTTTCATAAGAAAACAAATGAGAGCCACTGGATAGTGTTGTGTCTTGCTTGTTTCTCGCTGGGTAACAAGATTGCCACATGAGAACCACTGGATAGTATTATGTCTTGCTTGTTCTTTGCTGGGTGACAAGATTTCCACATGAGAACCACTGGATAGTATTATGTCTTGCTTGTTCTTCGCTGCGAACCACTGGATAGTATTATGTCTTGATTGTTCTTCGCTGGGTGACAAGATTGCCACATGCAGTCCTAGAAACTTTGAATCATAAAGCGAATCACTGAAAGAAGAATTACCACAGTATTTCCTTCCGGAGGCTGTTAGGGTTTACATTCCAATGTCTGGGATCACCTAGTTCTCCAGGGTCTGGTTTAGTAGACATTTTACATCATCCTATGTGCTTGCGACTGTGCTGGTGCAGGTCATGCTAAAGTCCTAGGATCTAATCATGATCGTAGTAATGATCTGGCGTCACGTGATGGATGTGGTCGTGCTGTTGTTCCAGGATCACGTGAGGGCACTGGTTGTGGAGATGTACTTGGATCATACCATCATAATTCCGGATTTTTGTGCTGATGTCATGGCAGATGTGCTGATGTCATGACAGATGTGCTAGTTATAATGGTGTACAGAGTTATGTGATGCAAGTCGTTGTTTTGATGATATAGGATCTTGTGATATAGGCTCATGTGATGCTTGTGCTTGTGTTGATGGTATAGGATCTTCTGATGTCAGAAGGTAATGTTGATAGTATATATCATGCCAATGCTTGGAACTATGTTATGGTTGTGATTGTACTGATGTCAGAAGGTAATGTTGATAGTAAAATATCATGCCAATGCTTTGGAACTATGTGATGGTTGTGATTGTACTGATGTCAGAAGGTAATCTGATGGTTGTGATTGTAATGATGTCAGAAGGTAATGTGATGGCTGTGATTGTAATGATGACAGAAGGTAATGTGATGGTTGTGATTGTAATGATGTCAGAAGGTAATGTGATGGTTGTGATTGTAATGATGTCAGAAGGTAATGTGATGGTTGTGATTGTACTGATGTCAGAAGGTAAAAGTTTATGGTTGTGATTGTAATGATGTCAGAAGGTAATGTTATTTGGTTGTGATTGTAATGATGTCAGAAGGTAATGTGATGGTTGTGATTGTAATGATGTCAGAAGGTAATGTGATGGTTGTGATTGTAATGATGTCAGAAGGTAATGTGATGGTTGTGATTGTAATGATGTCAGAAGGTAATGTGATGGTTGTGATTGTAATGATGTCAGAAGGTAATGTGATGGTTGTGATTGTAATGATGTCAGAAGGTAATGTTATGGCTGTGATTTGATAAAGAATTTATGTCAGTCAAGGTAATGTGATGGCTGTGATTGTAATGATGTCAGAAGGTAATGTGATGGTTTGTGATTGTACTGATGTCAGAAGGTAATGTTATGGTTGTGATTGTAATGATGTCAGAAGGTAATGTGATGGTTGTGATTGTAATGATGTCAGAAGGTAATGTGATGGCTGTGATTGTAATGATGTCAGAAGGTAATGTGATGGTTGTGATTGTAATGATGTCAGAAGGTAATGTTATGGTTGTGATTGTAATGATGTCAGAAGGTAATGTGATGGTTGTGATTGTAATGATGTCAGAAGGTAATGTTTTGGCTGTGATTGTTAATGATGTCAGAAGGTAATGTGATGGCTGTGATTGTACTGATGTCAGAAGGTAATGTTTTGGCTGTGATTGTACTGATGTCAGAAGGTAATATCAATATTACATGTCATGCCAATACTTTGGAACCATGTGATGATTCTCTTTGTGCTGATAACCTGAAAGTGCGTGATGGTGCTCTTTGTGCTGATGACGTGAAACTGTGTGATAGTTTTCTTTGTGCTGATGACGTGAAACTGTGTGATAGTTCTCTTTGTGCTGATGACGTGAAACTGTGTGATAGTTCTCTTTGTGCTGATGACGTGAAACTGTGTGATAGTCTCTTTGTGCTGATGACGTGAAACTGTGTGATAGTTCTCTTTGTGCTGATGACGTGAAACTGTGTGATAGTTTTCTTTGTGCTGATGACGTGAAACTGTGTGATAGTTCTCTTTGTGCTGATGACGTGAAACTGTGTGATAGTTCTCTTTGTGCTGATGACGTGAAACTGTGTGATAGTTCTCTTTGTGCTGATGACGTGAAACTGTGTGATAGTTTTTCTTTGTGCTGATGACGTGAAACTGTGTGATAGTTCTCTTTGTGCTGATAACCTAGGATCATGTGATGGTTCTCTTTGTGCTGATGTTCAGAAATCACGCGTCGGTTCTGGTAGAGCTGATCTTTGTGATCATATGATGATCCTGGTTGTGCTGATGACAAAGGATTAATGTAGTGGCCATGGTGGTGCTGATGACAAAGGATTAATGCAGTGGCCATGGTGGTGGTGATGACAAAGGATTAATGCAGTGGCCATGGTGGTGCTGATGACAAAGGATTAATGCAGTGGCCATGGTGGTGCTGATGACAAAGGATTAATGCAGTGGCCATGGTGGTGCTGATGACAAAGGATTAATGCAGTGGCCATGGTGGTGCTGATGACAAAGGATTAATGCAGTGGCCATGTGGTGCTGATGACAAAGGATTAATGCAGTGGCCATGGTGGTGCTGATGACAAAGGATTAATGCAGTGGCCATGGTGGTGCTGATGACAAAGGATTAATGCAGTGGCCATGGTGGTGCTGATGACAAAGGATTAATGTAGTGGCCATGGTGGTGGTGATACAAGGGGATCATGTAATGGTTGTGTGTGATTGCACTGATGCTCACAGATCAAGTGATGGTCCTGGTTTTGGTGATGTACAGGGATCCATATGGTAGTTGTGTGGGTATGCCAGAACTCAGGGATCGTGTAATGATGCTTGTTGTTCTAATGATATAAATCATGTGAGTGTTGTCGTTTTGCTTGTTTTGTGGGTATGCCAGAGCTCAAGGGATCATGCAATGATGCTTGTTGTTTCTAATGATAACATTTCATGTGATTGTTGTGATTTTTAGGGCATAAAGGAGCATGTGATAGTTGAGTGTGTGCTGATGATAAGGAATCGGAAGACGCACTGGTTATAGTTGTGCTGCCAATATAAGTTGATGTGTTATTCTGGTTGTCCTGATGTATAATAAAGGATGATGGGGTGATTGTGGATATGCTGATGTTCAGGGATAATAATATATCCTGTGGTCATGTTTATGTTCCGGAGTCAATGTTTTACATTGTTTCTTGTGAGTTCTGTGTTTGCGATGATGTCATGGCTCTGCGTGTGTTGATGTTCTGTAATAATGTAGTCTGGAAAGGAAAATTTTCGAAAAGAGACTGAAAGCCCGTACAGCAATTATTCGGGATTTTATGTTTGTTGGGTTTTGTGTATGTGCTAGTGTTAGTGTTAGTGTTAGTGTGTGTGTGTGTGGTGTGTGTGTGTGTGTGTGTGTGTGTGTGTGTGTTGTGTGTGTGTGTGTGTGTGTGTGTGTGTGTGTGTGTGTGTGTGTGCGTGTGTGTCGTGTGTCCGTGTGTTTGTTTGTGCCTGTGTGTGTCTGTGTCTGTTGTGTTTATTGACAGGTACCTTTATAAAGGAATCAAATCAGTTTGTGACTCCATCCATTTCAGTACTTCAGATTCTTTGACTTTCCTCCGCTTTTCTGCCCAAGTGCTCAAAGTGTACATGAAAGGATTGATGGCAGAGTTTAAGGGTAGAACAAATATTGCCAAGGCGACATTTACCTCTCCAGACACTGGAATACCAGTCAGTGCCAGAATTCCACACAAGCCAATGGGAAACCAGCACATGAAATCTGTTGTTGCAATGATGATCAGCCGAGTAGCTATAGTCATGTCATGCTGCATATGTGTTGTGTTCGCTTTCAAGGCATTTCTCTTTATCGACCAGTATACAAATACCTGACCGATAGAAATCAATAGAAATAAAACAAAATTGAGAACAATCACAACGCTGAAAGAATAGAGTTTCCCTTTGAACTCTCGCCTCGTAACTGGCAGAGGAATACATATTCCTGTCTGACTGTAAAACTCCCAGTGTGAAGTCACAGGGAGTAGCGGCAATGAGGCAAGAAACCAGCCGATTAGCCAGACTACCAGACAAGCTATCCAGGCTGAGGTTGGCTTAAATCGCAGGGCACTGAATGGAAAGCATAGGGCAAGAAACCGATCCACAGTGATCAGGCAGATGATGAGAGCGGACACCTCACTGGACAGCAAGGAAAGGCAACCAGCTACCTGACAGTTCACGCTGCTCTTCCATGCATCGTCATGATGAAGGTATCGACCACGGAACTGCTCATCAGCTACTCCGATGAAAGTCATATAAACACTCATCAGAAAGTCCGCTATAGTAAGGTTGGTGACGAACACATTGAACCCAGATGAAGAGACCATGTTCGCAAATAACCGGGCCGAAAAACAGAAAAGATTACCAGACATTGCCAAACACGTCATCAGCCAAAGAAATCCACGGTATGTCCATGACTGGAGTAAATCTTCACAGGATGAAATTTCATCCGTCGGCGCATGGCACTGAGAAGAATCGAAGTCATTAGGGAGTATGTCTGTGCAGCATAATCTATAGTTTTGTGTTGAGATGAACTGCAAATGAAACAGGTTTTTGAAGATGTCAAGTGGAAACGCCTTCACGGGACTACCATCCATGTACAGTTCTCTCAGCAGAGGTATGAACTGAAAACCGTTTCCGTCAATTGTGTGGATGGTAGTGAACGTTAGATTCAGTTTCTGTAAGCGAAACAATTTCTCCATAACTTTGGAATCAAACACAGTTAGTGCTGTATGTGACAGGTCTATCTCCATGAGCAAACTGATCGGGATAATAACAGAATCAACAGGAGAAATCCGCGTCAAAGGATTCCTAGACAAGAACAGTTTCTGCATGTTTTCTAAATTAAACACAGAGGTCATGTTAACATGCTGCAGCTTGTTGCTTCTGACATCAAGTATCTTCAGATTCACCAGTCGTATTCCAGGCAAGTTTATCAAATCACATTTGGCGAGAACTAGATGTACAAGGTAGACATTATAACTCATGTCCGTCAACGTCATACTTGAACCTGTGCCATCCAGAAACCTTATCTGAGGGAAGAGGTCAGCGCGGAAACTCTGACGACATAGAAAACTGTGGACCTGACAGAGACAGCCAACAGGGCAGGTCAGATGACACCACAGTTCGTCATCAAACAGTGGACAGTGAGGCCAGCCGTCACACATATGGTCCACGTGTAGACAAATCTTCGAAGACCTGCATTGATAAAACCCTGGACATGTCATCTCCGCACATCCCTGTTCGTCCTGGTGATCTATACAGTCATACATTCCATTGCATCGGGTGTAAATCGGCAGACAGTCATTGTACTCACCGTGACACCGATAGTGACTGTCAGGACATGACTCACTGGAATTCATTTGCAATACAATGAAATACCTAACGCCGTCAAAGTTGATCAGAGCAGGAGGCGGGAAACGATTCCCAATGTTCGCCTTTTGCAGCCTAAATCTGGAACAATGGTTTTCATCGGAATGATCGTAACAGTGGGATATTTGATCACACACACTGTCATAGGGAGCACATCGCCCATCTGAGCACGCGAATTTTGTCGTGCAAAGTGGTTGTCTACAAAATGATTCGTCACTTGAATCTTTACAATCAGCTATGAAATCACACACGACACTGTATGACATGCTGTTACCATCATTACATGTAAATGAAAGAGATGTAGAACTGGGAAATCAAAGACATGTGGGTCTGATTTCTGATGAGGATAGGAACAGAAAGACGTGTTCGCCTCACATGTAAGATGTATCTGGGAATCACATAACAGAATTGTGTATGTCACATGACCGTCCCTGCACTCTGCCATGTAATGTTGCCCTTTTTGCAAAGGAAATTGTGTTCTGGTCAAGCTAACCCCCTTTCTGTCCGGCGAGTTCCCTTCAGGTCTATTTGCGGTGACCTCACAAACAGAATGCCATGGAAACACCACTCTTCCTTTTGACCAACATTCCTTCGAGATCAATTTAAGACAGATGATGTCACCCACATCGTTTAATCTTATATTTTTGCCAGGACGGAAAGTATGATAAAAGACCATTTTCTTACTATGCACACTATGCTTATACATATTAGGCAATGAGAGATCATTCAAAAACAAACCTATTGAAATGCCATTTATATTCCAGACACGCTTAGGATTGACTGTGTTAATACAGACTGATTAAAGATTATATATGACAGTGTAAGGAAAATATAATTAATACCCCTGTGAAGCGTGTCGGCATCGGTCCTCTCAACAGTTTGACAGTTTACGTAAATGCCAAACAAAGCTGTAACAACGGCCAATAAGTCCAACATTCCCTGTACACTCACTCACTGCAGGAAAGGGCACTGAAGTTTTGTTTTTCATCTCGTTCCCATCATTCAACACTCATCTTTCCAGTACAGTCAACGTGTAGCCGAAGCTGGAATAATGTTGACCACAGAACAGTTTAAAATCCGGTGAACACTTTCGGCATCTGTACTTATCGGAATGAAGTGAAAAACATGAAAGCATTTGGGAGTTATTGATCAGTATATGGACAATTCACTCCAATATTTACAACCTTACAACGTTTCCAGTCACTAACTAGTGCATGCTGGCTAAATGCTTTGACACGTCCAATGAAGATCAGGATGTGGTAAGATCCTGGAATAGACACTTGGAAAATCCAACAGTCTTGAGTCTGCGAATCGCTTGAATGTTTGAACATCGAATAGGGTGATTGGCCTGCACAGACACTGTGATCGTACGGTGCGAGGCCCATGTCGCTTCATTCTTCATAGTGTCGTAGCCAGGTGGGGTCTTTCATCACAAGTGTGGGGTGCCTTTCTATGATGCTGTTGAACAGATGGCATGAAGGTCGTGTGAATGTGTTGTGTGAGGGTGGCTGGGTCTGTTCGTTTTGTTATGTGTTGTGTGAGGGTGGGTGGGTCTGTTTGTTTTGTGTCATATGGTGCCTGTGTGTGAGGGTGGCTGGTTCTGTTCGTTTTGCTATGTGTTGTGTGAGGGTGGCTGGGTCTGTTCGTTTTGCTATGTGTTGTGTGAGGGTGGCTGGGCCTGTTCGTTTTGCTATGTGTTGTGTGAGGGTGGTCGGTGTTCGTTTTGCTATGTGTTGCGTGAGGGTGGTGGGTCTGTTCGTTTTGCTATGTGTTGTGTGAGGTGGGGTCTGTTCGTTTTGCTATGTGTTGTGTGAGGGTGGGGGTCTGTTCGTTTGCTATGTGTTGTGTGAGGGTGGGTGGGTCTGTTCGTTTTGCTATGTGTACTGGAAAGAGTGTGTATCACTCCGTATGCATTGCTTGACTATCCTTTAATGAAGGAATAAATAGGTGTTTTGTTTTTTGCCTTTTTTCACCTCAAATGCCAAGGTTTCAGGATTCATATATGCGTTTACATTGGCCTTGATTTGAACCTGACAGCACTCTAGCCTGTCTCCCCCTACCTTCACATTCCGTCCTATCCCTTCTAACACTTACACACACACACACACACACACACACACACACACACACACACACACACACACACACACACCACACACACACACACACGCGCGCGCGCGCGCCGCGCGTGCGCGCGCACAAAACCATACTATTTTTGCGAGTTAATTCTTTTCTTGGTATCACAAGTTCGCGGAACTTAATAACATTTTGTTTGTTAGGTAACAGCAAGGATTCAGGATATTTCTTAAGTTGCTGAAGCAATTATATCCAAAAACAATTAATGAAATTAATCTCCCGCTTCTGACAAATTACACAACTGAGAAAGTGTCTGTGCATATTAAAAATCGGCCTCCTTGAGTCAGTATTCTATGCTTTAGTGTCCTGAAACGCACGAACGATGCCATAAGTGACGGTTGTAATACAAATAAATAATGCTCAAAATGGAAGACATTCTTGAGTAGTTGATAATTACAGCATAATTCATCTGCGTCAGTGTCACTCATCCATTGCTTGATAAATTGTTTTTTAAACAACGCGAAATTGCATTTTAAAAGCAATTTTCTGAAAAGGTTCAAGCCATATTGATCATGCAATACCATTTAAATTTCTTACTTCTTCAGTAATGTTTTCTGTCATACACAAATAAGTGGACTGGTAATCTCCATTCCGATTCAAGACGTACTTGAATCGATACGTAGTGATGGACAGTTTAGCACATTTTTTTCATTTACTAGATTAAACCAGTAAGAAAACATTCTACCTTCAGCATGCACTTCTTTTGGAAACTAGCCCAATCAACCATAAACGATACTCGTCGAGGGCGACTTGTTTCATTGGAAACTAGCCCAATCAACCATAAACGATACTCGTCGAGGGCGACTTGTTTCATTGGAAACTAGCCCAATCAACCATAACCGATACTCGTCGAGGGTGACTTGTTTCATTGGAAACTAGCCCAATCAACCTGTCAGGTTCGCTAAGACCTGAACTAAATGCTATAGATTGACAGACAGAATTTACAGCCTATCTAGTTGCTTCCCAAACAAACCTAAGACTGCTGAACACAGATTAACATTCACACAACATTTATTGACCGCGAATGTGACATGAACATTTCACCAACAATAACAAAACGACAACCTTTCAACTCTAATCAATCCCTTCCACACCAATAACACACCCACAACCAACACCCTACGCTCTTTCTACGCTCAATCACACTGCATTCACGCCTGACACCAGCTCCGTCCCCTGCAGCCGGCCAGTACCTAGAGAAAACCCCCGGTCATAGGGCACATGACACATATCATCAATACAATGTATACAACACCGGTGCCAAGTCAACCCTGAAAGGAACTTCAACGGACCCCCAGGTAATAGGGCACTGACACAATCATAAATAAAAAATTATTCAAACGGTGCCCCAAAGTCAACCCCCTAAAAGGGAAAACTTCAAGGACCCCACGCGGAGTCATAGGCACATGACACATATCATCAATACAATGTATACAACACAGTGCCAAAGTCAACCCCTGAAAGGAACTTCAAACGGACTCCAACAGCATAGAAAATACCCCAGGCCAACAACCACGCTGACCAAACTACTAAATTATTGTTATGAGAAACACATTAAACAGCACACATTTTTTTTCCCACGACTCACCACCGCCATGATCTCCAACACCATCACATGTATGTCACGTTCGTACTGTTGTTCACCATTGTTCAGTGATCCCGAAGCACCTGCACACACACGTCTATCCGAACAACCACACCAGACGCTGGACCCTCACGATCAGCTGTGCGATGCTCTGTGCCACACCAGACCACTGGCCACACCACACAGCGTCCATGACGCCCCTCACCGAAACACCAGTGCCCTCCCCGTAGTTCTCTCCCGACGAAGTCCCCAAGGGTCAAGCCACGTGCTCTCCCCTCCTGTCCGGTCGCCACAAGATGCAGGCGAGTAGTTGCCTGCCCGGCCCCTCCACTGTGGCCAGCATACGCTCCACCTCACGCCCAAGCTGCAGCGAACGTAGGGCGGAGGACAGGGACAGGGAGGGTTGATGGGTCAATTGGACACTCGGTCTGGAGGGACTGAGGACAAACCGGGTAAACCTTGATAGGGTCAAGGGCATCGGAATGGGAGCAGGGACAGGGTCGAGGGACGCAGGATGAGTCGACCTTGACGCCCCC
>CM031628.1:51585938-51597868 GCA_018398815.1 Conus ventricosus | reverse complement strand
AGAGCAGTTTTAAACATAAAGAATACAGACAACAAATGTTTTATGTGGTGTGTTCTCGCAAGGCTGCATCACGTCGGCAAAAACGCAGACAGAGTGTCTAACTATTGGGATTACATTAATGATCTTAACTTCGATGGAATATCCTTTCCTGTTAGCGTAGATCAAATTGATCAGTTTGAAGAACAAAACAAACCAATAACTGTTAATGTCTACACATGGGATGAGGAAACAAATCTACAACCCATTAAAGTGTCAAGAACAGTCCAACGATTGGCGAGCCAGACAAAAATCATGTGGACTTACTACTGATGTTTTCACCAGCAGGGCTACCGTATTACACATTGATACGAACAATGAGTAGATTTTGCGGCATACTTCAAAGCAAGGACTAAGCAAGAATTCTGTAGAAAATGTTTAACAAGAATTCCATCTGTGCAAGCCGCGAGTGAACATATAAAACATTGTATTAACCCAGTTGACTGTAATACAGAACTAATTACGCCCCCAGAAGGTAGTAAAGTTAGTTTTAAGAACTGGAAACGGATGCAAAATTCCCATATGTTGTTTACGCAGACTTCGAATCACTCATTGTTCTTATGAAGGGCCAACCCCCCAGAGACTTCCAAAAACAGCCTTTGTGAGTAATCATCAGATTTGTTCATTTGCTTTCATTGTTGTCAGGTCAGATGGCGCCATTCAACGCCAGAATTATATAGAGGACCAAATGCGGCTAGAAGATTTTTACAGCGCATGCAAAAGTGCGTAATGACTGTTCTAATAATCTGAATTTATCTGAAATCATAATGAGCCTGAAGACCAAGAACAGTATGACTCAGCCACACATTGTTGGATTTGTGGTTTAGAACTCAGTGAAGAAGCAACAAATCCGACAGTAAGAGACCATGATCACATTAGTGGAAAGTTTAGAGGAGCAGCACACAGTAAATGCAATCTTCAACTAAAGTTTGAACCAAAGACATGGAAGCTGCCTATATTCTTTCACAACTTGCGAGGTTACGACTCTCACCTTATAATGCAAGCAGTAACCGACGCCTTTAGGGTGTCATGCATTGCACAGTCATCAGAAAAGTACATGTGTTTCACTTTAAATAACATGTCTTTTTATGACTCTATGCAGCACATGATGGGATCATTAGAGTCACTGGCTATGTCCTTAAAGTCCTGCCCAATAACGGAAGAATATTTTGACCCAACTCTTGTTAGAAAGGGGTTTACCTTATGAATACATGAACAGTTGGGAAAGGTTTGAAAGACACACTTCCTCCTAAAGTTGCGTTCTTTCTAGTCTTAGAGGAAAGGAAATCAGTGATTCCGATTACCAGCATGCTCAAGATGCGTGGCAGAAGTTAGAGTGTAAAACGATGGGAGACTATCATGATCATACTTGATGGCAGATGTATGTTTGTTGGCGGACGTCTTTGAAAATTACAGAAAGACCTGCATGAAACATTACAGTCTGGATCCTGCGCATTACATTTCTGCGCCTGGGATGAGCTGGGACGCTTTCTTAAAGTTTACTGGAGTACAGATTGATTTATTGTCTGACCTACCAATGATTCAGATGATTGAAAACGGATTGCGTGGAGGAATTAGTATGGCGTCGCATCATTACTGTAAAGCAAACAACAAATACTTGGACGACTATGATCCAAGTAAAAGGTCTAACTATCTCATGTATTTAGATGCAAACAATCTGTATGGTTGGGCAATGGCGCAATCACTTCCATTACGTAACTTTAAAATGTACACAGAAGACAACCGAATAATATTCAAAAGGCATTAAAGTGGTTGGCAGTTTGACGCCGGGTCAACAGCGTGGATACATTCTAGAAGTTGACTTAGAATATCCTCAGGAACTCCATGACCTGCATAATGACTATCCATTAGCAGCAGAAAGTCTAAGATGGCAAAAACAGAGCCGCCTAAACTTGTGCCTAATCTTCGGGCAAAAAAAATTATGTCTGTCATTACAGACTTCTACAATTTTATTTAAGCATGGTTTAAAGTTGACAGCTGTTCATCGTATAATTGCTTTTGATCAAGAACAGTTCATGAAACCATACATCATGAAGAACACTGATCTTAGAACTAAATCCACAGATGCTTCAGAAAAAGACTTTTTCAAGCTGATGAACAACAGCTGTTTTGGAAAGACTATGGAAATCCGCACAAGCGTAAAGATGTCAGATTGGTCACCAAAGAGAACGAAGCAATTAAGCTGACTTCAAAACCAAATTATCAGGACTTTAGAAGGTTTCATGATCAGCTTTTTGGCATAATGATGAAAAAAAAGAAAGTCAAATTGGACAAACCTGTATTTTATCGGGTTTACTGTTTTAGAATTATCAAAGCTTTTGATGTTAGAATTTCTTTATGACTACTTTAAGCCCTCGTATCCTGAGTCCAGAGTACTTTACACAGATACAGATAGTTTTGTTATAGATATCCCTACTGAAGACATCTATAAAGACATGGAAATAGAAGTAGCTAAAGGGCATGCAGGATGGTACGACACATCCGATTATCCTAAAGATTCGCCTTTGCATTCAATTACTAACAAGAAGGTTTTAGGAAAGATGAAGGATGAATTATCTGGAAAGGTGATCAAGGGTTTGTTGGTTAAGGTCGAAAAATGTACAGTATTTCGAGCCAGGAGAAAACCATTAAAAAGCAAAAGGAATATCTCGCAGTGTTGTGCAGTCAAACATATCGCATGACAACTATAAAGAAGCATTGTTTGACAATAAGACTTTTCTATCATGACATACGTGAAAACTGCGATCTAATCTACATGAAGATCAAACACAACGGTTGTAACAAAAGAAGTCATTAGATAGAACAAACACAAAAACGTTGTGTTTGTTAACCAGTGTTTTCATATGCAATTGGACATTGGAGACGGCATAACGTCATCATATAATTCTTTTCGGCGCGGTATATATTTCGGGACCATATTTTTTCTTCAACTTTATCTATAAAAATCAATCATATCATCCTCCAATTCAGACAAATTTTTTCTTCATGTTTGCTTGATGCGCTCGAATTTTTTTTTATTATTTCAAGATATTCTTTCCCCATTGTTTGATAATCAAAATTTGGGTTTTTGGGGTTGTAGGTGATCTGGATGCATTGCCAATGTGCGATGAATCTCCGCAAATGTTGCACTAATTAGCAGAACTCAAAATCAATGATTCTTTTATTCATTCGAAGGTCTTTTCATTTATCTTATCTTGTATCATTCTGCGCTTCCTTCTGAGCTTCCATTGTAACTCAAATATATTTACGTAAATCAGTTAATGCGGGAAACTGTGTCTGGTGGGAGGGATTATCTGCAGTTCCTCCTTCACAAAGATCTTTGAGGAGCTGGTTGTTTTGTTTGTGTCAGTTTCTCGTAAATATACACGGGGGATCTCTTTACAATTCTTTTTATTTCTATGGAGCGACACTCCAAACTGGATGTTGCCCTGAGCGAGTTGTCCCCCTTCTGCTTCCCCCGGTAAATAAAGGTACCTTATTTCAAGCAAATGGTAATAGTTTTGCTGGTGTATGGAGTCTTCGCAACATTTATTGTTTGTGTTTGATTGCTTGTATGGTTTTACCCGTTAAATTCTTCATTTTTCATTTTGCGCGTAGAAATGAGGGCAGTCTTTCTAACCCATTCTGTGTTGCGAGAATTGTGCAATCAGCTCTCTTTGTTACTGGTAGGATGTAAAGCCCTTCAGATAACGGGTTGTTAAAGTTTGCAACCAAAGCCTAGTGACTGGTGAAACTCCTGGAATGCCTCTTTTTTATTGGTAACTCTATGTTTAACAAATAATTGATTCACTTCGACTTTAAATTCTTTTCATCATCGACTTGAATCATGCTGAGGGTATGTTAGAAGGACCTCGTGGTATATCAGTTGTTAGCGACAGCAACAGCAGAAGCACTCTTTTGTGTTAACGGTTCCACATCTTTGTATCTTGAAGCGACTTCAAATGACCTGTAAGTGCGTACTTAAATCTTTTTCGTCTAATCGTATCATGGGGTTAAATATAGAAGATCCAAATTTGATGGGTGTGTTCGGTATTGTGTTGACAAAGTGTGGTCTCTGTATTCGTCTAGGCGCATGGTACATTAAATTTGCCAAATCGCTTGTTTGATGACCATTCCTTTGCGGTTGTTCACTGACTACAGCTGCCTTGGCTTAGCTTTTTGATTGCTGTTATTCCCTTCCAATATCCTTTTGGCGGATTAATTGATTTGTTCATTTTTTTATTCAGCCAATATTATGCGCAACATAAATACACAAACCAGTCATGCCAAAGGACAATAAACAAAAACACCCACAACATGATTTCTTGCATCTTTTGTTTTTTCTGATGGTTGGATAAAAGGTTGCTGAATTTGGAGGGGGCCAATGTCTCGATTGGTTTGCCCGTTACTAGATAACTATTGTTTTATTGCTTGATCACATCTTTAAATGTGTATGCTGCATGCCCTCTGTTTTTTCAGTGTGTTATTTATAAAAAAAATAAAAAATCTAACTGCTCAATTCCTCTGCTGTTCAATAGCGATCTTGTGCTGCAAGCTAGTTGCTCCACAGCTTTGTTATGTCTTTTTCTCTCGTCGTCATCCCGTAGTTTACTAAATACGTAATTACTCCGCTTATAAGCAAGCGCACCCCCCTTTCACTACTGCACCGCCTTTCATCATTACAAGTGAAGCCATTTTTTATAAATGTATTTTTTCTACATAGTTATATGTATCTGGAATTATATCTTGCTTAACTAGATAATATCTTTCGTTAGCGAACGAAGCTGCAATAATAGCATTCTAGTTTTGCTGAATCCTCAAAGTCTAGTTTGCCAAGATCTGCTGGTTTTAATTTTTAACAGGCTTTTACCAAGCATTGTGTATCCAACACTTAGACACCAATAAACAGCAGAATGGTATCAAGGTTGGCGGACAGGCAGTTTTTTTCGGAGCTCATTTTAAAAATTAAAATAAATTATAATAATAAAAAAAAAACATGAACACCGAATGGATCTGCTAGAGCTACAGAGCGGCCTCCCTAAACCGTCTTGGACTTACAGATGAGAAGTTGATGGACCAAGCTATTATGCCAAAAAGGAGAGGCTGTATTCTTTGGCAGCATTGGGGAAAAACACAAAACAGTTCCTGGGTACAGAATTCAGCATAGAACAGATTCAACAGATGTCGCCACCACAGACATTGTAAAGTATTCATAACAGGTATGAAGCGCAGCTGGGATCGAGAATGGTGAAATAGTGTTGGGCAAAACGGTCTTAGTTTGTACACTAAAAGCCTAGTTAGTAAATTTGCTCCTCATTTATTCTGTACAGACGTTATGTATGATTGATACGCAGGATCCAGTTTTAACAAAGTCATTAGAGTCTCTAAGTGTGAGCTATATTACAGATTTTGGAACATTGTTATCGCCTTAAATTCTTGGGATTAATTAATTTTATTCATTTAGTTTTTTATTTCCCTTCAAAAGACCGAGCCAGAAAATCAGACAGAATCAGAAAAAACACTGAATCAGGTGGGAAAGTATACCAAGCCAGGAAAATCGCTGAATCAGAAAAATAACAGGAATCAGGTGGAGACCAGTGAAAAGCATCCTCATCCTGGGCGTGTTTTTTAAAGCAGGAAAAAGAATTAGCAGTGTGGAACAGACAAAAAAAATTAATTTGTTACAATCACAGCTTATAACTCATATATGAAAAAAATACACCACCAACGCCAGTACCATGTTTGAGTCATGCAGCTATAAAAACTCCAATGCGATTCAAGGCCTAAGCACCAAAGTCTTCATGGAATATTACCTTAAAAATGTTGTCATTTTTGGCGCCCTTGCTGCTGTCGTGGGGGCGGTTTATTACTGTTATAAATTTTATAATCATTGGCAACAAAAAACCAAAGCAGTCTAAATGCATCGGAACCACAAATACAGAAGCAAAAGCATGCCAAAACCGCCAACATCCAAAAGATTCGTTTTGTTCCATTTGAAATGTAATAATATTTTAAGAACTTAATTTAAAAAAAATTTTTGATAAAAAATAGATCATGGCGTATTATTAAATGATGGAGTCAATAAATTAAGACATGGAGTCCTAATAAAAAAACTTTCCATAGACAGAATGGTAATCAATGCGGTGGCTTAGGTTGTAAGGACTTCAATTAGGATCTATGCTGACCGATCTCGCGCAGAGAACGCCGGAGCGCAAGATATTTCAGCGATGACGCGATTTTTGAGGCGTGTGTGTATATATTAAGGCAGTACTATTTAAGACAAAAACATAGATTGTATTTTTTTGATAATTATAAGATAACTTTAATAAGAAACTTGGTTGTAATTAGAGGATGACTTAGTTATAATCTTAGGTTGACTTGAGTAGGAAGTGGAGGATGTCTTGAGTACGACTTGAGTAAGAACTTAGAAGTGACTTGGGGGACTTGAGGATAATTGAGTAAGAACTTAGACGTGACTTGAGTAAGAAAAACTTAAGTGACTTGGGGTGGACTTGAGTAAGAACTTAGAAGTGACTTGAGTGAAGTACCTTAGAAGCAACTTGAGTGTGTGCTGACGTGGCGGTGGGGGCAGGCGAGCGTGGGTGGAGCAGGGGGTGGGGCGAGTGCAGTGGTGTGTGTGCGCTCACTTTGATTATTTAGAATATAATATAGTTATTATCAGTAAATCTACAATAACAGCATATATTAGCTCGATCGCACGTCACCGCCAACTCAACATTTAAAAAAATAGCGGGACGTGCTTGCATAGGGAATTGTGAAAGGGTTTTATGGTTTGACGCTTGAGCGCCGTATAGTCAAGACGGCTGTCAGTCTCTCTGTCAACTGAAGATTATCAAAGCGGCCACCAAGTGCATTTATCAAAAGCTTGATTTAATAAACAAGACAGTTGAATAAAGTACATTCTGTGGCCGCCTAAAAAGGCAGCCAAAAATGTTGTAGACAGCACGTCTAACAGGCTAACACAACAGCAAATGTCTTGGCAGCAACAAGAATGCAGTGAATCAGCAGTGTTCCAATACAGGTTGACCTATTTTGAGCGCTACGGACAGTTCCGCGGACTACTTCAGTGTTACAAGCAATGACCAAGTATTTGCTATGTTTTCGCTAGTTCTACCTCTTGCGATAATTGCTGGTTCTACTCTTGCGATTAAATTGCTGTGCAGAGTCGGGACCATTGATATGGGTATTTTTCTCGACCCAGTAGTAGTTCGAATCTTCTCGCTGCCTCTCACTAAACATTGCATCGGCGCTCCATTGTAAGCAGAAGATTTTCATAGTAGAAAGGACAGCCCAACTGTGCTGAATTTGGATATGTAATGGATCAACAAAGGGCTATCCTCTCTCAGTCTCGTGCATATGAAGGGCTAATTCCAAACAATTTCCTTCAGCCATTATCCACGTTTTATGTGAGTCCCTTTCCTTTCTTCCACCGCAAAAAATTGAAAGCAACTTCTAAAAGTCCCCGCATTGCAGGTTTAAAAGCCCATTTGTGTGGGGGGGGGATCTGCAGGGCTTCTTGTCTTGCTAGTTGTCTATATCCATTCAATCGCTTTTGAACAGCGTTGTGCGATGATTTTCATTTCTTCCAGATTGAAAAAAAAGAACTCTTCTTTCCTGACTTTTTCATCCACATCAACAATTTTGGACTGTAATTACATGTGTAGATCATTTGGATTCCTTTTTTGTTTTGGATTTCTTTGCTTTTCCTCCATACAAGGCGGTGAGTTTTCTTTTGGATTGGAAGGAAGTTTAGGTAGTTTTTTCCACTTGTAGATGGGCCTGCTGTTTTAAGTTCCTCCAAAACATGAAGAAATTGAGATGGTACTCAAGATGTTCTTGAAGTATTGTCAACTGAGAATACTCCACTCTCTTTGTTCTGTCATGATCAAAATGCAACACTATGTAATCACCCAACCCAAAACTGAAGCTAACTAAAGTCAAACACTTTTCTCACTGAAAATTACACGCGTCTCGACGCCACAACACCACAAGTGATGAACAGTGTGGGGGCGAATGTGACGTCTTTACTATCACGTGATTAAATCTTGGCTTATGGTTGGTGAAATGCAAGAAACATGTTTAGATTTGTTTTGCCCTAGGCGGGAATCCTTATTGCGCCTTGCCAATTCATAAAAATCCCACAGCACAATTAAGTAATCATGTGCCGACCTAATGACGGGTCTCTGCAGTTTTCGGATAGGCGGAGTCCTTAGGCAGGTCGACAATTAGCAATTAAAGGCTTACCTGCCCACCGTTTGTATATGGGGTGCGTTCACCCGGCTGCTGCTTTTCCCCTACGTTACACTAGGGGGTATGTTCAGCCACAGCTGCTTTCCCCTACGTTACCTCTGAAAAGTTTGTAGATAATCGTTATTTTTTGGTTATTGAAGTGTTAACTTGTCGAGAACTATAAAAAGCTCATTCTGGAGTCACCCGGTCGAAACTGGTTGAGATCGGGTGAGCCGAATGAGCTTTTTATGTTCTCTTGCGTCTTGCCAGCCAAATCAAAAGAACGCAAAGATGACGCTGATTCGTACCAGACGTGCTCTAATCTGCCACCTGTTGAGAAAACCTGAGGACCCCCCTTGTCAATGGGCCCCACACACGCCCCACCCACACAGACCCCAAACACCACACACACGCATCCTCATCACAATCACACCAACCCTGCACAGGCTACCACCACTGCCGCATGCACAAACGCGGCCAGTGTCAAAAAACCCGGGCTGACCCGCTTCTCCTGGTCTAAAATAGAAAAAGGGCGTTGCGTAGGCCCCCAAACACAAACTAGTTTAATCTAATCCCCACACTCTCGACCGGTTTGAAAAAAACAACCTTCTAAACTGTCACTAACACAGACTGAAATGCTGATGACAGAGCGCGATCCGATGCGCTTTGCTCGGACAGAGTGACCATGGTAAACGACGACAGGACAGGAAGGCTCAGATCTGACACAACCATAAACGATTTCTCGTCGAGGGTGACTTTTTTTCATTGGAAACTAGCCCAATCAACCATAAACGATACTCGTTGAGGAGGACTTGTTTCATTGGAAAACTAGCCCAATCAACCCATAAACGATACTCGTCGAGGGTGACTTGTTTCATTGGAAACTAGCCCAATCAACCATAACGTTTCTCGTCGAGGACGACTTGTTTCATTTAGAGATCACTCTAAAGAAAAGGAACGGGAGTTTACTTTTTAGGTTCGTCATTAGGAAATCATACTTAATGATAATAATAATAATGTGAATTTACATAGCGCCTATTCTCTAAAAACTTAGGGGTCTAAGCGCTTTACATAACCAACAACACACCGCACACACACGCGCATCGCCGCGCGAGAGGGCGCGAGAGCACATGCGCACGCACGACCACACACCCACGTTCACAGACACACGCACGCACGTCCAGGGCTTACATCAACACAGCCTGCACGCACAAGGGACACCCCCCACCAGGCACTCGCGCGTGCACGCGAAGACCCACTCAGGGACTCGGAGGGATTGGGGAGTGGGGGTGGGGTGGGGTGGGGTTACAACGATGAAAGAAATGTGTTTTTAAAATGCAGATTTGAAAGAAAGGGTAAAGGTAGGCGCATGACACAGAGGGAAAAGTATTCCCGACGTTGGTCCTTGGAAGGAGAGAGAAAAGTTGACCAAAGATTTGTTCTGACAGAAGGAATGCGCAAAAGGCGGCTATCAGCAGAGGAACGAAGTCGACGGGATGGGGTTTTAGATGTGGAGGATGTCTGACGATATTTTGGTCGGTGCCAGAACCCCCAAGAGAACAGAGAGAAGCTGGCTTGTAGTCAGTTCGCTCGGGATTGGAAGCAGTGGAAGGGCTGCAACCGGGAGTGACATGTTGCGTTTAGATGCTTTGCAACAACCTGACAGCGCTATTTTGAACCTTCTGTAGTTATTGAGTAGGTAACGTGGTGACCCAGCCAAGAGACTGTTGCAGTTAAATCCCGCCTTGAGAGAACCTGGGAACAAAACCCGAGTTTTTGTGGCTTCAGTGGAAAGGAAGTGTCTGATTGAACTGATTATGTATTTCGAGATATGCTACCTTACAAACATTAGACACGTGGTGCTTGAAAGAAAAAGGTGGAATCAAAGTCCCACCAAGGGCCTGGGGTGAGAGTTTGATATCAGAACTTCCGATACTGATGGAAGAAGGAAGGGGGGGATGATTTTTGGGGTTTAGGAGGAGCAAGAAGAACTTCAGTTTTGTCAACATTCAGCTGCAACTTAATCAAGTCATCCATTTCTTTAAATCATGGGAACAGATTTGAAAAATCACTGACAATATCCTTGAGTTCAGATACAGTGCTTGACATGTGCATCTGAGTGTCATCAGCAAAACTCTCATGCAGAAATGAGTGTTGATCGATAATGTCTGACACAGGTCTGACATACAATGCAAACAGAACTGGCCCAAAGACGGACCCTTGTGGAACCCCACAGGTTAGAGGTGTAGGAGATGACGAAAGACCATTTACAATAATTGTCTAGGAATGATCACTGGGGTAGGACCTAACCCACGCAAGGACGGTGCCCTGAATGTCAAAAGAAGTTTGGAGTCTAGAAAGGAGAATGTCATGATCAATGGTGTCAAATGCCGCGAAAAGGTCTAAAAGAGAGAGAAGAGAGACTTTGTCATCATCAAGGGCAAGAAGGAGATCGTTTACAACTTTCAAGAGTGCGGTCTTTGTGCCATGGCAACTCTTGTAAGCAGACTGGTGAGGGTCATTCAACTCATTTTGAGTGAGATGAGGTGAGAGCTGAGCAAGTACGATTTTCTCAAGGACCTTTGCAAGGAAGGGGAGATTCGAGACAGGTCTGTAATTTTTGAGTGAATTTGGATCCAGGGAAGGCTTTTTGAGAAGGGGACGAACAACAGCAGATTTGTATTCTTGGGGAAAGACGCCAGACGAGAGGGAAGCATTTATGACATGGGTTATGAAGAGGAGGGGAGCAAACATCAATACAGCGGAACATGATGGATGCAGGCCATGGGTCAAGGTCACATGATTTCTAGGCGAACTAACTATCACTTTCGTTTCATCATCCTCGGTCACAGAACTAAAAGTAGTCAAAGGTTGGCCTGAAAAACAACAATCACTATCAAGAGGGGATCCAGGGAAATTTGAACTGTCCAAATTGTCTCTGATTGTTTTGATTTTGGCATTGAAAAAGTCAGAGAAGAGGATGGGGAGTTTGCAAGGAGAGAAAACAGTGGGGAGCACAGCGTTACTTTTCCTGCCTAGCAATCTGTGAGGTGATACAGCTGGGCAGACGTCTTACAATCTAGTATTTTCATTGAAAAGAAAAAAAAGACAACAGCACAGTTGAGGATATAGTTGTGGATAATTCGTTTGGAACCCAGCCTATTCAGGGCCAGCGGTGGCGTTGTCAGGAAAGAATTTGATAACTCGTTTATTGAGGACTCTTGTGAACAATTCATGATACCACTGAAATTGCTAGGGTCGCTTTCATCCTTCTTTTGTGTACAAATGGGTCGCATAATGCTTATTGCCTACTCCTTTGGTGTTTTCCTAGTAGGAACAATAATATTAAACATTTCGTAAAAACATTAGGCATTTATCAGAAAAACGCTTTCCAAAATGTGTAGTTTTTTGGTAAAACTCATGTGCTTTTTTATGTGTATGTTATTTGGTCAACTCCATGTGCTTTTTATGTGTATGTTTTTTGGTCAACTCCATGTGCTTTTTTATGTGTATGTTAATTTGGTCAACTCCATGTGCTTTTTTATGTGTATGTTATTTGGTCAACTCCATGTGCTTTTTATGTGTATGTTATTTGGTCAACTCCATGTGCTTTTTTTATGTGTATGTTATTTGGTCAACTCCAT
>CM031628.1:51575938-51580938 GCA_018398815.1 Conus ventricosus | reverse complement strand
TGGCGGAACTTCTATGAGGGTTCTACAAGACTGGTGAATGATCTTCATAAAACCTAAACAACACTCCCCCTCAAGAAAGTCAGTAGTTTGCTATAATGTCTAGCGACTGAAATGATAAACTGATCGTCTTTGTGATATATATTTGCCTGGTTGCCATTTTGTTTTTTTTTTCTAGCCTGCTACATCGCATAGTTTCCCCCACCCCCCCCCCTTTTTTTTTTTTGGTGATGTGCGTTACACATTACCATCTTATTCCTCTTCTAGGCCTTGCTTTTGTAAAAGTGTTCTCTATTGCGTTACTGTTCACTGATTATTCATTGTTGGGGAATTGTCTTTTTATCTTTCATTTGAATCATCTTCATTTTGCAATTGTCCCTCCCTTGAATGTCCATTGTAAAAATTTGATGGCAAAGAAACTGACATTAATATACTACAATGGAACTGCCGGTCGATTAACAAGAATTTGTAAATCTTCAACAGCATCTTGAAGCCACTCCTACATGGCCCCTTATTCTTCAATCACTAAATGTGTCTAAAAACGACTTGCCACGGCCGGGATCGTTTTCTTTTACCCCCTGTGTACAAGAAACTGGGGACAATGAGAAAGTCTCTGCAGCCATTTAAATAAATGACCAGTTATTTTACCATCCCCTTCAGTCACCTATACCTCCTGCACCTCAGACTTGTATTCTTTTCACTTCCGTTCACTTTGACAATTCTCTAGTTTTAAAAACATTGTCTCTGTGTACTTCCCAAAAGGAGTCTTTGATGCAATTCAGACTGGCTACATAATATAAACTTTCAAGTATTAAAGGGTTTTAATTGCGGGCGACTTAATGAACATGCTCCTTTCTGGGATAGAACTTGCACGAAAGTCAGCTCAAACCGTTTAGTGGAGAACATATCAGACTCCCCACTCGTCCTGTTAAATATGGAAGTATCCACGAGACTGCCTGTACCCTAGTCACAGATAAACGGGCAATTGACTTGTCTTATCCCCCCATCAATGGTCCCGAGCTGTACATGGCAAACTTATGATAACCACTTTAGGGGTGGATCATATTCCCTAGTTTTTTTCTCTGAGAGGATTTTGTAGTGAGCCAAGATGACAGTAAGGATAAAATCCCAAAGTTTGATTACAAGCGAGCTGACTGGGGGCCAAATTTCAATCTTTTCTATCTTCATATGATGTCAGTTCTTTTGATAAATCTGATATAGAATCTATGTACGTCATTTTCTATCTCACTACTGCATGCAGCTGGTGAGGCAATTCCGATTCTTAGTCAATCAAAATCTCCCAAACCACGGGTAAAGTGTGGTGGACAGAATCTTGCGAAACGCTGTTGATAAAAATAAAAGCACGTTTAAACTGTACGCAAAAAAAAAAAAAAGGTTAAAGGGAGCATACCCAGTTAGAACTGCCAAGAATCAAAGGAATAAAGTAATTGAACATGCTAAACGCGAGTACTGGTCCTCATTTTGTTTTTAAATGAAATAAGTAACATAAAGATATCAAAAAAATTTTTGGAAAAAGATCCATGAAATGAAAAAGGGAATCCATTTACCTGCATATCCAATCATAATAGGTGCTGAAAAAAAATTTCCTTCGGCATACCAAAAAGCAGAATCATTTGCTGACATGTTTTCCAAAAACAGCTCCTTCTGTATTTTTATCAGACAAATGCAGAGCTATGAGGGAAAACCAATCTAACAAAGAAATGTACGCTGATCCTGACGAAAATAATGATCATTATCTAAATGCTGATATACTTCTCAGGAATTACACTCTGCTATTTCTTCATTGTCTAATAAGAAAACGCTGTTGGTTTAGATGCCATTTCTAATGAAATGTTAAAACATATACCACAAAATTTTGTTTTAATTTCTACATGAAATTATTAATTAAATGTGGATTGAAGGGAACATACCTTCCATAGGAGAGACTCAATTTTTGGGTTCCCATTTTAAAGAATGGAAAATCAATGACAAACACAAATAGCTATCGACCTATACTCTTACATCTAAAGTCTGTAAATTAATGGAGATAATTGTTCTAAACAGATTGACTTTCAAATTGTGAAAAAACTGGCATTATCCCCGCAAACCAGGCCGTTTTAGAAAGGGCAGGTCTACGATTTGATCATTTGTAAAGCTCACTACGCAAATTAAACACCATTTGCTAGAAGACAAAAGTTTCTCGCCACATTTTTCGATATCAACAAGGCATTTGATCAAGTTTGCATGATGGGTTTTTATAAAAATTAAAAACTATGGGTCTCTGGTCATATTTATAAATTTGTTAAAACATTCCTGACCAACAGAATATTCAGACAAGAATAGGTCATACGTATTCATCCAAAAGATTACTAGATATGGGTATCCCTCAAGGCTCTGTGATCGCCCCTCTTCCTTTAATATTTTAACTAATGATTTACCTAAATACATTTCAAAAAACTTTAACTTGATTCAATATGCGGATGACATCTGCTTATGGTTGAACGCCACATTGAAAAAGAAAAACATCAAAAAGATCTGTTAATTACATTAGAAGAATATATCAAAAAGAGTTAGACAACATTGCGAACTTAAATGTCTGATAATGGCTTATGTCTGTCGGCAAAAATCCCGTATAATGTTATTTGATGCAGGTGGGTCTGCTCACAATACTCCTAACCCTTTAAAGTACATAATACCACATTGAGCTACACTTCTGAGATTAAATTCCCTTGGTGTGGATCTTATGTCAAATCTTTCTTGGAATTTTCACTTGGAACACATAATAAATCAAGCGAAAAAATCTCTTTAAACTGCTCAAAGTTATAAGCAAACAAAGTTGGGGCCAGGAAACAAAAAGTTTAATACATCTTTCTTCGGCTTTAGTTAGATCCAAATTGTCAATGCACAAGAGGTCTTTTTTAGTGCTCCTAAGTACTTATTAAAAAGCTTCAATGTATAGACTCTAAGGGATTCAGATTAGCCCTTGGTGTCCATTTCATGCTTCAGCTTTAGGAACAAACCATGAAGCGGTGTCTTACCTCTTGATGACCACGTGAACTAGCCTGCGCTAAGTAATTCTTCGCTGCTCAACTATTCAAAAATGCAACCAAACGGAACTGGATAGGGGGTCTTATGTAGACTTTCCTAAACGTGCTAAAAACATTCGAGCCACTAAAACGATACTCACATATTCTTCTCACTTGTTGACAAATTCAGTATCAATCATAAAAAGCTTTCTGTGGGGTTTTCCCGTAATCCCGTTCCAAACTGGGGAGCTCTTCAAAACCCAAAATTTGATTATAACTAAAACACTATATCAAAAACTGATAACATTAATATTCTAGCTTGCGAAGCAAAATCACATATCCGAATGGGTTTTCGTAACTTTGTAAAAGTCTATACCGATGGGTCTCTATTAAAACAATAATGCTGGTTGTGGCTTTGTCATTCCATTTTTAAAAATTGAGAAGTCCTTTCATCTTGGGGCAAATCTGTCTATTTTTTTCAGCCCAACTTATAGCCATATTAATGCCGTAGAGTACATAAATGATTTATCATTGGACTGTTATGGTAATCTCTTTTTGTGTAGATTCTAAGTCAGTTTTTCAAGCTTTTTGAATCTACAAATTTAAAAAACCGTGCTGAAATCATATCAGAAATTAAAATACTTATTCACAACCTTATGTCAAAAGGTTTAATAGTTAATTTTTTTGTTGGTTCCTTCTCATTGCTTCATATCCGGAAAAGAGTGGGGTGACAGGATTTCTCGAGCAGGTGCAAACAATTCTGACAATACGGCTACTATTCGTTTTTCCCTTGAGCTTACATGAAAGGGTTTCTCTCTTACAAAGAGCCCTTTGAAAAAATTGAGGAAATACTACAAAGATAGTGTTCTCCCACGAATACACAAACCAGACACTTCTATACTTTGTTGTACGAGCTCTCGAGCAAGTAAACTTTTAAAAAGGGCTTCCTCAGTAAATCCAGTAAACTGTAATACAAACGTAGGATTATATCCAAGACACAGTAAACAACTTGTCTCCTTATTATTTCGGTTTAAAAATAAATGCATTCAGAACAAAATAATGTCAAGAATATTCGATGTGCTTGCGGCGCCCTTGATAATTGTACAACCCAAAAACGTTCTATACTTTGCCCCTACTTTGATTCCGATTTGTCAGAATTTTAGAAAGATGCTTCAAAGTGCATATTCCAGGATACCATATCTCTCTTAAATTTTGTACGAATTCTCATGTTAAGCCCAGTTGGCTCAAACCTGTAAATGCTGTTTCATGAACTTATTTGTACAGTTGTTTGTTTTTTACTTTTGATGTTTTTTTTTTTTTTGTTTTGTTTTTTACAGTTTAATTCTTAGTTAGAGTTTCTCCCATCACACATACACGCACACACGCACACGCACGCACGCGGGCGGCACTCACGTACCACCTGCACGTACGCACGCTGCACGCACACACTTTAAACACACACACACACACACACACACAAAACACACACACACACACACACACACAACACACACACACTCCCCACACACACACACCCACACACACAACACACACACTCACACACACACACACACACACACACACACACACACACAAACAAACACACACACCCCACACACACACACACACACACACACACACACACACACACACACACAACACACACACACACACTCAAACACACACACCTTGTCTAATATCCCCATCTAGTGAAAAGATTAAATTGAAGAACAACAACAACACACACACACACACACACACACACACACACACACACACACACACACACACACACACACACACACACACACAAAGCACACGCACGCACACACACACACACACACACACACAAAACACACACACACACACACACACACACACACAACCACACACACACACACACACCCACCACACACACGCACACACACACACGCACACACACACACACGCACGCACACACACACACCACAACACACC
>CM031628.1:51513281-51558281 GCA_018398815.1 Conus ventricosus | reverse complement strand
ATACTGAAAGCGTTATTCTGTCCACACTTTTAGTGACATTGTATTCTAAGGGGGTGGAGGATTTCACTGGTTTACGTTTCAAAACATATAGTGTGAAAGGAGGTAAAAAGCAAATTGTGTTCCAAAAGGACTTGACAGAGATCATAGCACACTCTACCGTTATTTATTTACAAGTGCCCCTTCTACAGGACTGTGGGATTTACATCAACATGGAAATGAGAACAATACAAAAAATTTACAAATAAAATAACACACAGCTATGTTCACTTCCGCACACAAACACGCGTCTTATATCCACCAAACATCTGACACACACACACACACACACACACACACACACACACACACACACACACACACACACACACACACACACACACACACCCCACACACAAATTTGATTTTGCTTTGAAAGTTACTTTCTGCTTGATTTGTAGTCCTGTCAGGTATTTGCTTTAATCTGATACTGACAGTGTGTGTAGGTTGGTTTGTTTATTCGTTTGTCTGTCTGATTGTTTTCTGATTTTATGTACACCACCCTCCGCTCACTCCCAGACCCCCCCCCCCCCCCCCCCCCTCCTCCCCCCCCCCTTCACCACACACACACACACGCGCGTGTGCGCGCGCGCACGCACACACACACACACACACAGACACAGACACAACACACACACACACACACACACAACAACACACACACACACACACACACACACACACACATTGTAAGCAACATGAACAAACTCTATCTATCTCCCTCTATTTGCCTGTCTCTCCTTTCTTGTCTAATATCACATAGTTTGTGAAAAGACGTTAAATCAAAGTACTACTACTACTACTACTACTACTACACACACACACACACACACACACACACACACACACACACACACACACACACACACACACACAAAGCTGCGTTCACTTGCACAGAAACATGCATAACCTCCTATCCAGCAAACATCTAACAAACGTCTCGTTTCTGCTACCCAACGAACGTTATCTAACAGACTTTCAAACACACGTCCAAAAACACATGATACGTTTCTTCCAATCCCCAGGCCCGTGACAAATCTGCAATAGCAATTGACTGACTCATGCTAATGTTTGATTGGCCACGCCTGGAGATGCATGCACACACTCTCCGCCACTTCATTGGACAAAAAGAGGATCGAGGGGAGGAGAGGGGGAAGGTGGGGGGAGGGGGGGGGAGAAGCAGAGACAACGCTTTGCCTGTCCAGTGTCAGTGGCATCCCTCACCTCTCCATGCTCTCCTACACACATACAAATCCCCCTGTCCCTGGCTTTCCTACACCTGGCTCCCAGCGATCCGTGCCCCCCCACCCCCCCCCCCCCCACCCCCCCCCCCACCCCCCAACGTGGCATGCCCGCCTTACCCTTCCAAACAAGGGAATATGATGGGATCAACCATCCACACGTGGCATGCCCCGCCTTACCCTTCCAATCAAGGCAATATGATGGGGTCAAGGATTGTCTTGACAACCTTAGCTCCCCAAACCCTCTCAGACTGCCTTCACATCAATGATAGAGAAAGGGGTGGGAGAGGTGGAGAGGTGGGGGGGGGGGGGGTCGCATGTCCAATTTTTTTTAAATCGCCAACACCTACGTATCTCTTTTACTGTGTCAGTCAAGTGGAAACAGAATCTATGACGGCCCAAAGCCATGAAGCATGGTTTACACGGCACAGTATCACGGAATGACTTTTTTCAGGCCATTGAGTACAGTAATGGAATACCATCCTGCAAATCGCCGAATCCTCACGAATCCACAACAGCTATCCCCGAATGATGTAACTTCATCCAGACTGCACATTATTCATGTCAACGTAATCACGATTAAGCGGCAGGAAAGCCTCTCCGTTGTTGTTAACACGACTGTTGTTACATTGTTCTCAGCAATGTTAATGGTTTCTTCTTTATGGAAAATCTTAGAAAGTTTTTGGCCGATCTTTCTGAAATTCGTCATCTCTGATTTTACTGATTTTTAAAAAATACCTTTCTCCAGGAAATATTCAAATTCATTTTTGCTGACCACCTTGAACAGCACTTAGGTTTGTTATTGTCAAGTGTGTAGTATTCATAATATCCTTTTGCACCTTTATTTGTACTAGTTATGATTTTTAACGCGTTAGGCATACCTTGAGTGAAATTAATATTATCATTTATCTGAATTCCACATTTTTTAATGTATGATTTCTTTGAGGAAATCCAGCCATTGTATGTAATAAAATTAACTGGTAAATGTGTTGTGGCTTAAATTCCTCATGCTTGAAAAATTCACCATTATCTTTCAGAAGGTGCCTGAGGAGTATATCCCTTTCTCTATTATCCTATTTTGCTTAGTAAACAGCGTTTCCTACCGTTATATTTTCATTATAGAAAATCGGTTTCCTCAAGTAGCTCATAAATACGTTGAGAATAATATTGAGACAAAAACTTCGATATGCTCTAAAAAATGATACCAAAAGAGGCTAGTATTTGTATGATTTAAAGCGTATGTTGATCCATAACATTCCAAAATTTGTAATTTATGTTCATTACAGGTCACAGACGATGGCCGATGTTTACCAGAATAGCCATTACTAACGGTTACCCAGTCCAAGACGGTTTTTTCCTCTTTATGGAAAATCTCACGCGTATTCAGGATAAACTGGAGTACGTTTATATGCATTTGCATCTTGTTTTGTTGTTGTTGTTGATTTTTTCTCTCGCAATCATGTTTACTTGATTTTAATTTTCTTTGAAAATATGAATAAAAATGTATTAAAGTAAATAACGCAAAGAATATGGAAATGAAACCTCTGCCATCGTGGTTTATTTCGGGCCTCACCATTGTCCCATCTGTCTCTGTAGATTTCAGTGTATGATTGAAGGAAGTCGTGAAGTATCTCTGTAGCGACTCTGACAAAACCGCGCCAAACGTAATGACAGCATTCATCACGTTGCGTGGCAAACGACTGGGCACTGTTCCGATGAAATTCCTATGTAACAGAACTAAAAAAAAAAATGTACGCTGTGCCCTTTTCACCTGACCCCCCATAACAAAACACACACACACCACACCACACACACACACACACACACACACACACACACACAAAACACACACACACACACACACGCACGCACGACGCACGCACGCACGCATGCACGCACGCACGCACGCACGCACGCACGAACGCACACACGCACACACACACACACACACAACACACACACACACACACACACACAAAACACACACAGAGGCACGCACACACACAGAGGATCGCACACACAACACACACCACACCACCCCACACACTACACACACACACACACACACACACACACACACACACACAACACACACCACACACACACACACACACACACACACACTGATCAAATTATAAACAAACTCAACACGACTAAGTCCAAGAATTGTTATCATTGTTATGCTACGGCTGTGGTAGCAGTGGAGAATGCCTGCAAAAAAAATGATGTATTGGTCAAACGCTCCATATCCAGAGCAATCAGAATAATCCCCACTTTACATCATCAAGTAAATAAATAATCACGTCTGATATCACCAAGACTTGTCGTGCTGCTATTTCGTCCTCTGCTCTTTACCTATACTCATGCCCAAATTTATCTACGGCTGTGCGGTCTCTGTTGGCAGATTTCTTTGGAAGGGATGATAATGCAGTAGTCAATGTTCTATGTGTCTCACTTGAATGGGTCATCTCTTTGGGTTCTTTCTTTCTTTCTTTCTTTTTTCGCACATCCCTAATTTGTGTCCAAAATGGGCTTGCGTAACTCAGTCATCTGCTTCATCTCTTCACATCTTCTCTTTTACAAAGTCACTAACACAAACAGACTGTACGGTCCATGGGTTAATATCGTTATATAATTTGGGATTGGCTGAGATTGATGAGAATCTCTTAATCGGTCTGAGACTTGGTCCCACTAGCGATTTGAGACTGTGTGAGGGTTGTTTATTCTGCAGTTGCACTGTCCACTGGCGATTTGAGACTGTGTGAGGGTTGTTTATTCGGCAGTTGCACTCTGTTCCAGTTTCGGTCACAGTCTGCAATCCATTTGACTGGGTCCTACGGTGGTGGATAACTAGAGTCTGCTATCTATTTACTGGTGTAAGGTGATTGATAACACAGTCTCCTATCCATTTTCACTGGGTCCTAAGGTAGTAGATAAACACAGTCTGCTATCCATTTTGGCTGGGTCCTGAGGTGGTGGATAACTAGAGTCTGCTATCCATTTTTACTGGGTCCTGAGGTGATGCATGAACACAGTATGCTATCCATTTTCCTGGGTCCTAATGTGATGGATGACCACAGTCTGCTATCATTTTTCACTGGGTCCTAAGGTCGTTGATAAAGGCCACACCCACTGTTCCATTTATTTCGTTGGAAGCATAGCTCCTCTGCTTCTCTGGTGTGGTAGGGGTTGTCTCCATTGTCACAAAGTGCCTGTGTGGGCTCTTTTCTGTCATGCCCTTTGTTTCTTGGACTTGTTTGAGGACAGCCAGCTTGGCCTGTTGTAAGGCAAGACACAGGCCTGTTGTAAGGCAAGACACAGACCTGTTGAAAGCAAGACACAGACCTGTGAAAGGCAAGACACAGACCTGTTGAAGGCAAGACACAGACCTGTTGTAAGGCAAGACACAGAACTGTTGTAAGGCAAGACACAGAACTGTTGTAAGGCAAGACACAGACCTGTTGAAAGGCAAGACACAGACCTGTTGAAAGGCAAGACACAGAACTGTTGTAAGGCAAGACACAGAACTGTTGTAAGGCAAGACACAGGCCTGTTGAAAGGCAAGACACAGGGCTGTAGTGGACTTGTTTGAGGACAGCCAGCATGGCCCGTTGAAAGGCAAGACACAGGCCTGTAGCCCTCTTCCTTTCAGGTGATCAGTCACGTTGTGCAGAAGATGCGACAGGTTGAGGCTGAAGGAATAGCTGTGGAAAGCCAGTGGCCAGGACAAACATTGTGGCCACTGCTGGTGATGCTGCTGGACCAGGAACCATTCTGCTGAGGGACAACACACTCATGAATCTGCCAAGTCTTTCGTTCTATGGGGGACAACAAACTCATGAATCTGCCCCCAAGTCTTTCGCCAAAGAAACATCGTCTGTTAAGAGGAATGTGAGGGTAGTAGCATGTCACACATCAGGAGCTGCTTCAAGCAACAGGGTTTTCAGACGTTGCACCAGACGTCCTAGTCAGTTAAATGAAAACCTAATACACAAGACGTTTGTAAGTTTTATATAGCAGAGTGGTAAAGTCTGCAAGATAAAACCATCTAGATCAACAAATGCCTTCTTCTTCTGATATGTCATGCTTTACGCACTTACTCGAGAAACAGCACAATTTATAGCGCGATAAATACTTCCAAGAAATCACCATTAGCTTATTCAACATTATACCAAGATGAAATAGCAGGTGGTCACCTGCTGTGTGTGGAATGACTGATTCGTTGTGTATTTGAGAAGTGATCCTAAGCTATAAAATGTCGGGAAACACAGGAAGTAGGCGATGCCTTGAGCTCCTACGAGATCGTTTGACCTCGTGCAATGAACGTTGAAGCAGTTACTGGCTTGTATTTGCATGCTGCCAGCGCAGCATACTGAGCAGAAGAGTCAAGCTTTTCGCCCTTAGAAAAGAGAGGAGATCAAGCTTTACAACTTGAATACGTGATCCCTTGTCAGAAAACCTTACCTTCCGGTGTGCATCTTGACCCTGTGGGAGGAACGGTGTCTAGCTGTGGTCCTAAATTGTGTTTACCGGTGTCTAGCTGTGGTCCTAAACATTGTTTACTGGTGTCTAGCTGTGGTCCTAAACTGTGTTTACCGGTGTCTAGCTGTGGTCCTAAACTGTGTTTAGCTCAGCACTTGAAATCGTATTCTTTCTTGGACAGAAAACCAAGTCATTCACCCGAGTCTGCAAGTGCTCCGGACTGTTGTACAAACCGTACGTTTCTGTTAGTATAGACACAGCCTCTCACAGGATGAAACAGGCATGGAGTGAGACAGCCACAGACACACATCTGTTTCTTGTCCCAGCATAACGAAGCGCGTTCAGTTCAGCCATGACGTGGCTCCCCTGCACAGAGGACTGCAGGGCGGAGCAGGTTAAAACCAACATTATGCAAGAAATGGTCACGATCTGCAGGGGGAGCAGGTTAAAACCAACATTTGCAAGAAATGGTCACGATCTGAAGGCCGGAGCAGGTTAAAGCCAACATTATGCAAGAAATGGTCACGATCTGCAGGGCGGAGCAGGTTAAAGCCAACATTATGCAAGACATGGTCACGATCTTCTCATAAGGAGAGAAGGCATCAGCTTCATGTAGCTTCCAGATTTATTTGCCTCGATTCCCTGTCTGCCGCTTTGTATTATGCCCCAGGGATGCGTACTGCTGATACCCATACCCCATTGGATAAACATTACTACCAGGTTGAAATGTCATTTTACTATGTGATTCAGGGTGATTAGTGACAATCTGGTTACTAGAGACAATTGTACAATTATCAATGAATAAACGCACAAACATAGTCACGATCTTGTCATAAGTAGAGATGGCACCAGCTTTAACTCAAGCGCAGTGTGGTGGTCTCGAAGCTTAGCAGATGTGGTGTAGCGTAGATGGACTAATCCGCACACAGTGACACCCTCCTGATGAAAGTTTCTTAGCGGATGCGGTGTAGCGTATATGGACTAATCCCACACAAGAAGTGCTGACGGTCACGTTTGAGGCACTGTTCTCATAGAATGTGAAATAGAGGCCCCGATGATCCTTCGTTACGTCATATATGATGTTGACATGACTGACGGACCACAGAAAGAAGGAAAAAAAACCATACCAGATGGAATGGATTGGGGTGACATCTCCTTTAACTTATGAAATGGACATTTCTACTGTTAAAATTTACTTGAAAATATTCATGGCTCAAAGTCTTCAATTTTATATTGCAGTAGCGTGGGATATACAACAATGCGTCTCATTCTATCAAAATGCATATTAACTATTGAAATGTTTACTTCAATAATAATAATAATAATAAGGAACATTTAGTGCGCTTAATCTTAAACAAAAGCCCTAAGCGCTTACAGCAATAAGCCCTAACACACACACACACACACACACACACACACACACACACACACACACACACACACACACACCACACACACAACACACACACACACGCACACACCCACACACCAGCGAAGGAGCAGAAAAATTATGTTTTGAAGAGAGTTGTTTTGAGGGAGGACTTGAAAGAAGAAAGACTGTTTGAGTTTCGGAGTGCAGAAGGGAGATTGTTCCAGCAGGAAGGAGCCTGAAAAGAAAAAGAACGTTCACCAAGTGTTCTGGCTCGAAAACGAGGGATCTGCAGAATGCGAGTGTCAGAAGAAGAGCGAAGCTGTCTGGAAGGAGTATAGGTCGACAGAAGTTTAGAGAGGTAAGATGGAGCGAGGCCATCCAATGCCTTGTAGCAGAGCAAAGAAAGTTTGTACTTGATGCGTTTTTCAACAGGAAGCCAGTGCAAAGATTAAAGCAAGGGAGAAACATGAGAGGTTTTCGGAGATTTCGAGACAAGGCGAGCAGCATTATTTTGGACTTCTGCAATTTTGCAAGGAGATTCTGTGGACAGCCAGCAAGAAGAGAATTACAGTAGTCAGTCTTGAAAGAATGAAAGCAGAAACCAGAGTCTTGGTGGCTTCTTCAGACAGAAGGTGGCGCACAGAACTGATTCGCCGAAGCTCCAAGTAGCAAGCACGGCAGATAGAAGAAATCTGATTTCGAAAAGAGAGTGTCTGATCAAGTACAACGCCTAGATTTCGCACAGTGGTAGAGGTCTGAATGAGAGAGGTACCAAGTTGGACAGAAGAAGGAACAGAGATTGTAGACATGAGCCGTTTGGGAGAATGAAGATCAGTTCAGTTTTGTCATTGTTTAACTGAAGTTTGTTGCAAGTCATCCATGCCTTTATGTCAGAGATGCAGAGCTGTGAGCGATCAATGATGGAGGAGAGGAGAGAGATGTCACCAGAAATGTACATTTGATTGTCATCAGAGAAGCAGTGGTGTGAAATGTCATGATGGGCTACAATGTCAGAGATGGGTTGGGTATATAGAACAAACAGAATGGGACCAAGGACAGAGCCTTGGGGAACACCATAATTCAAGTCAGCAGAGCTTGAAGAAAAACCATTGACAGAGACAGTTTGGGTTCGACCAGAAAGGTAAGAATAAAACCATGCCAAAGCTTGAGAAGAGATGCCAAAAGTATGTTGAAGTCTAGTGAGGAGGGTGGAGTGATCAATGGTATCAAAGGCAGCGGACAAGTCAAGAAGAGAAAGCAGTGAAACCTGACCATTATCCAGAGCAGAGAGAAGATCGTTTATTATTTTCAGCAGAGCAGTTTCTGTACTGTGTCCAGTGCGATAGGCGGACTGCAACGAATAGAGCAAGTTGTTTTGGTCAAGGTGGTTTTGGAGTTGGAGAAGTGCTATCTTTTCAATTATTTTTGAAAGAAAAGACAAGTTGGAGACAGGTCGATAATTTTTTAGGTTTTCAGGGTCAAGAGAGGGTTTTCTTCAAAAGAGGTCGGACAACAGCAGCTTTCAGTGCAGGTGGGAAACAACCAGAAGTGAGAGATTCATTTACCACACTAGTGATATATGGCAACAAAACATCCATGCATGCAGATAATAAAGTAGATGGAAGAGGATCCAGTACACATGTTTTGATAACAGTCTTGTCGATGACATCTTTGACAACAGCCACTGTCACAGGTTCAAAGTCAGTCAATGAAATGCCGGAAAAAGAGTAGTATGGAATATCAGGTTCAGATACTGACTGAGCATCCAGACTTTCACGGATAAGTCTAATTTTGCTAGTGAAAAAGTCACAAAATTTCTGTGGAATGTCAGAGGGACAGACAGATGAAGGAAGGGGAGATGATTTTGTTCTCCCCATGAGTGTATCAGTGACCTTAAACAATTGCTTGGTTGTTGTGCATGCTAATATTTTAGCATTGTAGAAGGCTGATTTTGCTTTTTGAACAATTTCATTCACAGCATTACTAGTAATTCGCAAAATTTGTTTGTGAATCTCGAGGTTTGTCTTTAGCCACTGCCTTTCGGCCCTACGTCTAACACGTTTAGCATCAAGAACTTCAGGGCCAACTGCTGGGAACCAGGGTGAGGGTGGACGGCTGGAAATCTTGCGTCTAAGTACTGGGGCATGGTGATCAAGGACATCTTGAAGTAGGCCATGGAATTGCTCCGCAGACAGTGAAGGTACAGATTGAAGGGAGGACAGCAGGTCAGCTCGGAAGATGTCAAGGTCGACGGAAGCAAGGTCCCTGGACTCGACGTACCTGGGAGGCTAGAGAACTAATAAATATTCATTCTGGCTCACCCGGTCTCAACCAGTTTCGACCGGGTGACGCCAGAATGAATATTTATTAGTTCTCTGATAAGTAAGACTTCAATAACCAAAAAATAACGATTATTTACAAACAAACATACTGTGTTGGATTATCCGTTTTTAATACTAATTTACTAAACTTTTCAGATTTCAGTTTTGCTTAATCCTGTGTTTTTCCTGATCATTTTCAATAACATCATTTTCACGCAAACATTCATCAAATGAGTCTCTGTCTTTCATGTGAAATAAAAACTACAGTCTTTAACTGTTCTCTAAAGTCTTTTGAAACGGAGTTATATTTTTGACATAAAATCCACACACTTATCCCATCATGTCTTCCGCTGAAAGCTAGTTTTGATAAAGTGTTTCTTTTTTTAACTATATCTTTTTCTGCCGAACAGTCATCTATAATAAAGAGTGTCTGCGTTCCTTCAAACACTTTATAAAAGTATTCTAAACACTCACTCAGTTTAGTGCTAGGATTAACTAAATATACGTCATCGTCTGTCCATATAAACCTTCTATCATGATATGCTTTGTTCCTTTTAAGTGTTGGGCAGAAAATTACAATATAATCAAAATTATAGCGATAAACTGTTTGTAATAGGTCGAGGACAAATATTGTTTTTCCACAACCAGTTTGCCGCAAATCAATGAACAATGAGGAGTTTTTGTCATAAAGTTTAACTGCTTCATAGTTTTATAACAGGATTTAATCTAATCCAGTTATTATGTTTATCATACTCTCTGTCAAAACCTGTTCAGTATAATAAAATCCTATGAGGCCTAAATGTGTAAGATTAATCCAATTTAGTTCTGTAAGATTGTTTCTATTTAGACTAATATTGATTTTGTTGCTTGTTGTTATGACCTTAATATCCTCGCCATTGTGAAGAACGACGATGGTAACTTTAAGTTTTTCAACGTCTAAGTTTTGCCAGCTAATTAGAATTCCTTTTAACAGGACGTCACTGACGCCCACAGCCCCATTCCTCGCCTCATCTTTTAAGACAGAAATTTCAAATATCATTGTGAACGTGTCTCCTAATTTCATTTGTGGAAAGAACTGTAATTTTGTAGAAGCGTCCTTTAAAACTGTTTCTTTTCTGTGGAGGATGTACTGTTTATTCCCATACGGCGTTATTTCAATTTCTTTCCGACTATTGTCCTCTGGCATAAGACTTACATGTAAAGGGCCAGAGTTGAATGCTTTTCTGAAACTTTTTTGACGGCTAAAAAATGTAAATGGGCTTATGAATTCAAATTTTATGTCCCATTCTAAATATGGTTCCAAGTGCCATTTGAGTCAGGTTTTCGAACTATTTTATATTCATACTGGCCAACATTATTTGCTTCTAGATTGCGCAGTTGTTCTAGTTTAGGAAACTTTTTGCTGTCGCCAACCTCTTTGCGTTTATAATCACCATCTTTAGTGTACTCAAAACCATACAAGCGCCTATCTCACCGTTCTGTTCAAAGTCCGCAACGTCTGCAAGGTCTTTTAATTCTAAGGTTATACACCTTACAGGCGCTAATGTAACTCCTGATTCTTTTGGTCCACGCGACATTATTTTTTTAGTACAGTTTATTATTTTATTTCTAAAACAATGTGCAGGTTATCACATTTCACGACTTTTCCTGCTTTGTCTGCGATTTTTATATTAAATGATCTGACCCTCCCACAAGCTAATTTTTTAAACTGTAAATTAGGGAATTGTATAATTTCATAATCGCAATATGCAGCTTTCCTGATGGAAGAGCTTTTAAAACAGTTGAGGGCCTTCCATCATATAAGTTTTCATCAGTGCTCAGCTCGTCCAAATGAACATAGAGTAATGAATGTAATGCAAGATCGAGCGGATTTTCTCCCTCAAACGTAGTTTTGTCTGGCGCAACTCTAAAACTATGAATGGGTCGATTGGTAGTTGTAAAGCCTAACATTTTAGCTAGCTCTTTATCAAAACAGTAACCTACTTCTTCTTCTTCAGGCTTAAAGGTCAACATTGTTTTCAGATTTGCATTGTTAAGTTTGAGAGTAATGTCAAAGTTACTCATTGCTTCTTTTAGTGAGCAAAACCCGTAATAACCATCAGGTATGGTTAACTGGCTAACTAATTGTCCTCTATTATTAATTTTTTTAATCTTATTATTCTCCTTGGATTCACTTATATTAAACCATACGACTTTGTAAAATATTTCATGAAGTGCAACCATTTTGGTTCCGCAATCGTTATCAACAGCATGTTCTAAAAACGAAGGACGGTCTTGAGTTGTTTTTGTTACAAACATTTTTTAACAAATAAAAATGAGCGCATTTAAATAACAATGAAAATATTCTGGGGCCCGCACTACAATCTTAAAATATAACAATGGACCTGCATTTCGGGAACTCGCTGACGTTTCAAGTAAGGTTTAGGTTTATCCATTGGACAAATTTTCTTAACCCCTATTAAAAAAAGACTACATCCCAAAATTTTGGTTTACATCCGATGCGTTTTATCAGAACCATTTTTAAACTTTGCTGTGTTTGTGCATCAAATGGGTGTGGAGTGCCCGTATGCGCCCATTTAAATACCTGATCCTTTGGGGGTAGGGTCAGTGTATAGATTTCATTTTAATTACACCTTCAAAACTATTTTGAGGGAACTGCAAGCGCCTTACCAAATGACAAACCGTTAACCATTTAGCAAAGAATAATGAAGGCTTTTAAAGATTTGTAACGAATTCAATATTATGTTAAGACAGACTTTAGACAAAAGTTGTCTTAATCATGGCTTAGGCACCCTTATTTTTCGGGCGTGCACAGAAAGTATAACTATGATGGCACCTCCTTACACATCTTTCTCTTAGGACAGCTGTTCACTCGGGTCCTAGAGCAAGAGCATAAAACAGATGGCCCAACATTTATTTAGCACTTCTAAGGCAACTAGAGCAGGAATAGAACGAATAAGACTCTTTTCGTATTTACGTTTGGGTTTGCTGGGTTTTCGAAAGCACAGCAAGGTCGAGCATCTGACCTTCACTGGTTTGATGCACAAAAACAATACTTAGCAAATTTAGAGGTGCTATTATTCACAGTGATTTACCTTCGAGTATAAAAAGGTACCAAGATGTTTTACAATACCAGATCAAAGTAGACTTTGTGTTGGCGGTGGTTTTAACATGCTGCTTTGACCTCAGACTCCAGATGGCACAATAATAACTAAACAAGAAACCTTGTGGAGGTAATAACAGAAGGTGGGGAAAAAAAACGACATAAATTCTGGGCCAGTAATATTACAAACAATAAAAAAACACGATGACCCCCCAAGATTAAGTCATCCAATCCCCGGGGGTCCAAAGCCCTAAGGCCGCTGAAAACGCGGACTCTGTTCGGGGATGACCATAAATATGAAAAGACAGCACTAGTTTTTGGGGATTAACGGGCCCTAGGATTCTTGGTCTTTATCTTACTAAATTGTAACCCAACTATTAAGAGAACTAATGTCCAAAATGCTCGGCATAAAGCCAACTACTTTGCTTGCAGTAGACAAAGCCAGCTAACAATAGCACCAAATATACCAGGTAAAGAGTCTATAGCTTTTACTGGCAAATTTTTTTTTAATAATTCGCAAGATGATCAAGCTGTTTTTTTACCCCCGATTTATCGGCGGTGAGGAGGCGTGCGGTGGAGCATGACCCGGGACCACTGCCGCCTGTAATAGCCATCACCAGTGTACTTATTGCAAATCCTAAGGCCGTTATAACGCTTGCTAATGTGACTCCTTGCTCTCTAAACAGTGTTCGTATTCGTTCTGCTAGGTCGTGTCTTCATATAAAATTCTTTGGATATTTTCTCTTATTCTGCTTACCTGAGTTCGTAATTGTTCTCGGTTAGCAGACAACACTTCTATTCTTGATAATCTTATTTCTTTAAGTTCTTTTAGTTTTTTGGTTATTCTTTCTTTATATTCACGTCCTAAGTTGGCTTTTATCAACGAGTTTTTTTTCTTTTCTTTTTATTTGCTCTTCTAGTTCACCCAGTTTTGCTGAATTGTTTTCTAATTCGCCTCTATGGTTCTTAAAGTACGATCAAGGGCTAATAATTCTCGCGTGGGTAGGAGACTCTGTCTCTGTAGCGGCGGATCGCGGATAGTTTTTAATGCTGTTTCTTCTGTAAAACTGGTTTCTGCTTCTATTGTATTTATTATTTCACCCGCTGTTTTGACTTAAATCTTGAGTTCTATGTTTTGCTTTTTGGTTATCTGTTGGGAGTTTTTGTTGTATGTTTTGAAGTTGAGCAACTTCCTTTGGATCTAATTTTGGTTTAGTAAAGTAAGGCGATTTCGCTCGCTTGTACTGACCCTTTGTCTAATTGTATCTGCGCCTACAAACCTTGATGGGTCTCGTTTATGCGAAAGCTGAACAAGTTCTCCTTTTCGTTTTTTACATAAAATGGTTATCTTTTAGTTCAAAATCATCAGGGTATATATTTTGGGGGGAGGTTCTAGTCCTAAAATTTTGGTTAATGCTCTGACCTTACTTTCTGTTAATTCCGCCTTTGCCGCGCTTCTACTAATTCATATGTACTGAGAGCTCTGAGCGTGGTTCTGTTAATTCACGCCTTTATTGGAGAGCCTTGAGCGATGTTGTAAAAAGGGAGTCATTTCACTCATGTCGTCTACAGGATCAAAATCATAATTTCTTCACCTCCAATGCCTGCCATATTTTTAAAATAAATAACTTTTTATTTTGTTTTTAAAAATGTCAAAAGCATATGGCTCGATTCTTGCCCCGCATAAAAAGCTGAAAGAACCCCGTGGCTTTGAAGGGAAATAAACGGAATATTACTGTTCCAAAAAATCCGTTCTACTTTGATGCGGATAAAATTTCTTACTGTCAGTTTTCCAGACCTAGGAGCGGATGAAATGATTGTGCCAGGCTCTGCGGACTTACTTTAAAAATAGACCTCGCTTCAACAACAGACCCAACCAGAACAGTTGTCCAGAATCTAGGACGGGCAATCGTTAAGAAAATTTCTATAAAAACTTGGGGGCAGAAATATTTTCTTTACACAATGCAGACATATTTTTAACCTTTTCTGATCTATGGCTAACGCAAATTTGAAAGGGAATGATCTTGCGTTTCAAGGAATTGACAATGAAGAAGCACAAAAACTTAAAAATAACGCCGAACTCGACGCAAATTTTTAAAAGCAGCAAAAAGTCTTTAGCTCAAAATTTTGCGTATGGAAAATCGCTTTTCCATTCCTTAGATTTTGAGTTGTTAAAAGCGCATCCCCCATACTTTCAAGGAGCATTACAAGACAGATTTTTCATACGAACTAACTTTTAATGATTACAAGTTTTTATTGTATCTAAAGACACCGAAGCAAAGTACAGCATTTCTGACATCTCGTTAGATTTTGATGTTGTTAGCAACTCTAATTTTAGCAAGGCTGATTGGGCAACAATATCAGTAAAAAATTAGTAATATATTACGAAGCGGGTGCGTCATCATTCAGCATATCCTAAGCAGGGCAGACGCTATATGGAATTTTAATCTTAGTGTCACAGTTAAAATCGTTTAAAAGGTATTTTATTGCTTTTGGGAAGATGAAGAACCATTCGCAAGAGCAAGTGAAAGTTTTTAATCCAAAAATAACGAAAGTACAATGTTCGATTGATGGTAGTCCTAAACCAAATCTACACTAGCGGGCTTAGACCTTATCAGCATTTTGACGAAATAAGAAAATTGTTTGGGGGCGGGGGGGGTAGAAACCCAAAACAGCAGACCTTGTGTCTAAAGATCTACACCTTCACGTGTTAGGCTTGGACGATTATTTAACAACAAAATACGGTTTATGGATTAAACCTAAGGTCAACAGAGGATAATCAGTTGCATGGAAGTGGGAGAAAAGTTATAGACGTAATAAACATTCAAATTGAGAAAGAAAAGATGTGATAAACTGCTTAATGTACATTTGTTTTTATTAATTGATACACAGCTGAATATAAAGAAAAACAGATTAGACTATATAGAATACTAATTATTTTTTCATTTTTAAAAAAGCATGTTTGTTCAGAATTATCCAAAAATTACCTAAAAAAAAGGATAGCAGGCAACTCTGCTGCTATAGAAGGCAACATCGACTCCAAGGTCGGTTTTTGCTGCTGTAGAACACCCTAAAGTAAAAACCTTCAGATTAACCAACATTACACAAATGCAACAAAAACTACGCAGGACCTTTCAAAATACAAACAAGCCAAACGAAGGTATTCTGCTGCCTTTAATGCTGTTACCTATGTTAATACTGGAGCATCGACTATTAGTGCTGCATCGGCAGGAACGAGCGTAGGCCTCTTAGCATCGGGCATAGGCGCACCGGCAGCTTTGCCTCTAGGCAGTTTGTCTTTAGCTCTCGGGCCCGTGTTCATTAGCTGTAAGTGCTGCTAGCAAAAAATTAAAAACTAAACTCCCAAAAACACACAAACTATGGTTCAACTAATAACAGCTAAAATTAGTCGTTCAAACTGACAATAAATAAAGCGCTAGTTGACTAAAACTCACGGATGAAGAATTTAGTCGTTTACAGGTGATTTTAATGACTACAAAAGACAAAAGTTTGATCTTCAAAGAAAGGCGAGGACAACTTTTTCTCAACAGCCGACGCCGAGCAGATAAAAAAGGAATGCCCTTTAAAAAAAATAAACGAAACATTAAACTCTGTTCTAAACAGCTCACATTAACAACGCCAAAGGGTGTTTATACTTTAGGGTTTTTGAGTCCAAGCACAAAAAGACCGTTGATATTGATTCTGATTAAGTATTTTTTTTAAATTTAAATAAAATAAATTTTTAGTTAGAAAAAAAACTTTAACATGGATAAGAAATATGAAGGGGCCAGACGAATTTTTTGAAGGAATGCTCGAGGGAGAGCGTTTGGGCAAAAGCTTTAAAAAGAATTTAAACTAGAAGTCGTTGATTCCAACAAACGTGCAGGCAAGTGGTTGTACATGCAATTTCTCAGTTCCAAGTAAAAATAAAAAATAGAACCACCAGTTAAAGTAATGTTTAAAAATTTTTAAACGACTATATAACAATAAATGAAGAAAATCTAAAAGTCTGGGTCTCAAAAATAAACAAAGGTTATTCTTTCTCATAATGACTTAACACCTGGTTGGCAGACCAACTGCTTACACAGTTTGATGTGGCCGCTGAAGAAGCCCAAAAAGAGGGGGCTCTGGTTGGTCAGAAGACGGAGTCTTAGAGATCAGATTAAACAGGCTAAGTATGCACCGATTGTAGGCAAGTCTTACATTCCACTACCCCCAGCATTAGTTGCAAAAAGAGCAGTTCTAAAAATAAAAAAATTCAGACAACAAATGTTTTATGTGGTGTGTTCTTGCAAGGCTGCATCACGTTGCTAAAAACGCAGAGGGGAGTATCTAACTATGAACCTTACATCAATGATCTTAACTTTTGTGGAATATCCTTTCCTGTTAGCGCGGATTCCATTGATCAGTTTGAAGAACAAAACAAACCAATAACTGTTAATGTATACACATGGGATGAGGAAACAAATTTGGTGCCTTTAGAGTGTCCAAGAAAAAGTCCAACAAAAGGCGATCCAGACAAAAGCCATGTTGACTTACTACTGATGTTTTCACCAGCAGGGCTACCCCATTACACATTGATACGCACGAGGGGTAGACTAATGAAGCATACTTCAAAAAATCATGGCAAACAAGAATTCTGCAGAAAATGTTTAACAAGGATTCCATTGATAAAGCTGCGCTTGGACATAAGAAACCCTTTTAGCAGCCCCGTTTTACTGTAATACGGAATAATTACGCCCCACCCGAATCTAAAATTAGTTTTAAGAACTGGAAACGGATGCAAACGAGCCCATATGTTGTTTATGCAGACTTCGAATCACTCATTGTTTCTTATGAGGGACCAACCCCACAGAAACGTCCAAAAACAGACTTTGTGAGTAATCACCAGATTTGTTTTATTTGCTTTCATTGTGTCAGATCGGATGGCGCTCATTCAACGCCAGAATTATACAGAGGACCAAATGCGGCTAGAAGATTTTTACAGCGCATGCAGCAATTGCGTATGATTGTTCTAATAATCTGAATTTTATCTGAAATCATGATGACGCTGAAGACCCAACAACATATGACTAGCCACAATTGTTGGATTTGCGGTTTAGGCCTCTCATAGACGTAGCGAATCCGACGTAAGAGACCATGATCACATTAGCGGAAAATTCGAGGAGCTGCGCACAGTAAATTTCAATCTTCAACTAAAGGTTGACCCAAAGACATGGGAAACTGCCTGTTTTTTTCACAACTTGCGAGGTTATGACTCTCACCTTATAATGCAAGCAGTACCAGCGCCTTCAGGGTAGCATGCATTGCACAGTCATCAGAAAAGTACTGTGTTTCACTTTAAAAGCATGTCTTTTTTTGACTCTATGCAACACATGATGGGATCATTAGAGTCACTGGCTATGTCCTTAAAATCCCCGCCCATAAAAGAAGAATATTTTGACCCAACTCTTGTTTGAAAGGGCGTTTACCCTTATGAGTAATGAAACAGTTGGGAAAGGTTTGACGAAGATACACTTCCGCCTAAAGGGCGCGTTCTTTTCTAGTCTTAGAGGAAAAAGTATTAGTGATTCTGATTACCAGCATGCTCAAGATGCGTGGCAGAAGTTAGATTGTAAAACGATGGAGACTATCATGACTCATCTTGATGGCTGATGTATGTTTGTTGGCGGATATTTTTTAAAATTATAGAAAAAACCTGCATGAAACATTATAGCCTGGTCCGCGCATTACATTTCTGCACCCGGGATGAGTTGGGATGCTTTTAAAGTTTACTGAATACAGATTGATTATTGTCAGATTTACCAATGATTCAGATATTTAAAACGGATTGCGTGGAGGAATTAGTATGGCGTCGCATCATTACTGTAAAGCAAACAACAAATACTTGGACGACTATGAAACCCAGTAAAAGGTCTAACTATCTATGTATTTAGATGCAAACAATCTGTTATGGTTGGGCTTTTGGCGCAATCACTTCCATTACGCAACTTTTAAAAATTTCACACAAGCGGCGGTACGAATAATATTCAAAAGGCATTAAAGTGGTTTTTTAAAGTTTAACGCCCGATCAGCAGCGTGGAACATTCTAGAAGTTGACTTTGAATATCCTCATGAACTCCATGACCTGCATAATGACTATCCATTAGCAGCAGAAAGCCTAAAGATGGGAAAAAAAAGAGCCGCCTAAACTTGTGCCCAATCTTCGAGGCAAAAAAATTATGTCGTCATTTCAGACTTCTACAATTTATTTAAGACATGGTTTGAAGTTGAGAGCAGTTCATCGTTAATTGCTTTTGATCAAGAAACAGTTCATGAAACCATACATCATGAAGAACACTGATCTCAGAACCAAAACCACAGGGTGCTTCAGAAAAGACTTTTTTCAAGTTGAGAACAAAGCTGTTTTGGAAAGACTATGGAGAATCCGCACAAGCGTAAGATGTCAGATTGGCCACCAAAAGAGAACGAAAACAATTAAGCTGACTTCAAAACCCAAATTAAACAGGACTTCAGAAGATTTCATGATCAGCTTTTGGCATAATAATGAAAAAAAAGAAAATCAAATTGGACAAAAACCCGTATTTATTGGGTTTAAATGTTTTAGAATTATCAAAGCTTTTGATGTTGAATTTTTTATGACTACTTTAAACCCTTGTATCCAGAGTCCAGGTACTTTACACAGATACAGATAGTTTTGTTATTGATATCCCTACTGAAGACATCTATAAAGACATGGAATTAGAAGTAGCTAAAGGGCATGCGGGATGGTACGACACATCGATTACCCTAAAGATTCGCCTTTGCATTCAATTACTAATAAGAAGGTTTTAGGAAAGATGAAGGGATGAATTATCTGGAAAGGTGATTAAGGAGTTTATTGGTTTAAGGTCGAAATGTACAGTATTTCGAGCCAGGAGAAAACCATTAAGAAAGCAAAAGGAATATCTCGCAGTGTTGTGCAGTCAAAACATATCACATGACAACTACAAAGAAGCATTGTTTGACAATAAGACTTTTCATCAGACAACGTAAAACTGCGATCTAATCTACATGAGATCAACACAACGGTTGTAACAAAGAAGTCATTAGATAGAACAAACACAAAACGTGTGTTTGTTAATCCAGAGTTTTCATATGCAATTGGGCATTGGAGAACCGTAAATTAATTAAAGCGGAAACTGTGTCTGGCGGGATTATCTGCAGTTCTTCTTTCACAAAAGATCTTTGAGGAGCTGGTTGTTTTGTTGTGTCAGTTTCTCGTAAATAATACACGGGCGGATTCATTTTTACAATTCTTTTTATTCATATGGATCAACACTCCAAACTGGATCTGTTGCCCTGATGCGAGTGTCCCCTTCTGCTTCCCCCGGTAAATAAAGGTACCTTACTTTTAAACCAAATGGTAATAGTTTGCCAGATGAAGACTCTCCTTCAACAACATCTATTGTTTGTTTTTTGATTGCTTGTACTGGTTTTAGCCCTTTAAATTCTTCATTATTCATTGCGCGCAAAACTGAGGGCAGTCTTCTAACCCATTCTGTGTTGCGAGAATTGTCAATCAGCTCTCTGTGATACTGGTAGGAAAAAAGTCTTCAGATAACTGTTTGTTAAAGTTTTCAACTAAAGCCTGTGATCTGTGAACTCCTGGAATGCCTCTTTTAATGGTAACTCTATGTTTTAACAATAATTGATTCACTCGACCTTTAAATTCTTTTCCATCATCGACTTGAATCATGCGAGGATAAGTTAGCGGGCCTCGTTGGTATATCAGTTGTATGGCAACAGCAACACCAGAAGCACTCTTTTGTGTTAATGTTCTGCATCTTTGTATCTTGAGCTATGTCAATGACTGTGAGTGCGTACTTAAATCTTTTTCGTCTAATCGTATCATGGGGTAAATATAGAAGATCCATTTGATGGGTGTCTGCCTAACCTATCTAGTTGATGGGTGTATTCACAAAGTGCGGCCTCTGTATTCGTCTAGGTGCAGGTAAATAAATTTGCCAAATCGCTTGTTTAGATAACCATTCCTTTGCTGTTTGTTCACTGACTCCACTGCTTGGCTTAGCTTTTTAATTGCCGTGATTCCCTTCCAATATCCTTTTGGCGAATAATAGATTTTGTTCATTTTTATTCAGCCAATATTATGCGCAACAAAATACACAACAGTCATACCAAAGACGATAAACTAGATTTCTTGCATCTTTTGTTTTTCTGATGTTTGATAAAAGTCACTGAATTTTGGTGGGGGCAATGTTTCGATTGGGTTACCTGTTACAAGATAATATTCTTTTATTGCTTGATCATACATCTTTTAAATGTGTAAGCTGCATGTCCCTGTTTTTTCAGGGTATCGTTAATGAAATCTAACTGTTCAATTCTCTGCTTTTCATAGCGATCTTGTGCTGCAGCTAGTTGCTCCACAGCTTTGTTATGTCTTTTTCTCTCACCGTCGTCCCGTAGTTTACTAAATGCGTAATTACGTCCGCTAAAAGCAAGCGCATTCACCACAGCGCCACCTATCATCATTACGAGTGAAGCCATTTTTTATAAATGTATTTTTTTAATTTACTTATCTATACTGTCAGAAATTATTTTTTGCTTAACTAGAAAATCTTTCGTAGCAAATGAAGCTGTAATAACAGCAATCAGTTTTGCTGAATCCTCAAAGTCTAGTTTGCCAAGATCTGCTGGCTTTATTTTTAACAAGCTTTTACCAAGCATCGTGTATCCTACACTTAGACCTCCAATAACAGCAGAATGGTATACAAGGTTGGCAACAGTTTTTTCAGCGCTCATTTTAAAAAATAAAATAATTATAATTAATAAAACATGAACACCGATGATCTATTAAACCTTCCTGAACTTATGATTACAAATGACCTGGTTGATGACCCCGCTATTATGCCCAAAAAGGAAAGGCTGTATTCTTTGGCAGCATGTGGAAAAACAAAACAGTTCCTCGGAAATGAATTCAGCATAGAACAGATTCAACAGATGTCGCCACAAGACATTATAAAGTATCATAACAGGTATGAAGCGCAACTAGGATCAAGAATGGTAAAAAGTGTCGGGCAAACGGTTCTTAGTTTGTACACTAAACTAGTCAGTAGATTTGCTCCCATTGATTCTGAACAAGATTTTATGTATGATTTAACGCAGGATCCAGTTTTAACAAAGTCATTAGAGTCTCTAGGATGTGATCTGTATTACAGATTTGGAACATTATTGTCGCCATTAATCATGGGATTAATTACTTTTAATCATATAGATTTTATTTCCCTTCAAAATGACCGAGCCAGAAAATCAGCAGAATCAGAAAACATTGAATCAGGTGAAAGTGGTCACTAAAACACCTCATCCTGGGACGCATTGCGGCAGGGAAAAAAATTAGCTGAGTGGAACAAACAAAAAAAAATTACAATTACAATCACAGAATATAGCTCATAATGAAAACATAACGCCGCCAACGCCAACAGTTGTTTCAATGCCGGCTATAAAAACACCAGAACAAGTTGATTCGAGGCCTACACCGCCAAAGTCTTCATATTTTTTAAAGCAATTGTCATTTTTGGCGGCATTGCTGTTGGGGGTGGTTATTACGGTTATAAAATATATAAACAAAGACAACAAAAACCGAAGCAGTCAGAAAAATCTCAACCACTAAATATAGAAGATGAACACAACAACATACCAGAACCGCCAACAACAAAAGTTCATTTTGATCCATTTCAGATGCAATAATATTTTAAGAACTTAATTTTAAATTTTTTTCGATAAAAATAGATCATGGCGGATTATTATTTGTTTAAAATGATGAAGTCAATAAATAAAGACATGGAGTCTTAAAAGACATTTCCATAGACCAGAATTGTAATCAATGTGGTTGCTTACGATGTAAGAACTTCATTAAGATCTATGCTAACCAATCTCGCGCCAAGGACGCTGAGCAAAACATCCTCAACGATGGCGCGTTTTTTGAGGTGTGTGTGTACTATATTAGACATTTACTATTTAAGATAAAAACATAGATTGTCTTGTTTTTTGATAATTATAAGATAACTTAAATAAGAACTTGGTTGCACTTAGAGGATGACTTAATTACAATCTTGAGGTAACTTGAGTAAGAACTTGAGGATGACTTGAGGATGACTTGAGGACAACTTGAGTAAGAACTTAGAAGTGACTTGAGGATGACTTGAGGATGACTTGAGGATGACTTGAGGAATGACTTGAGGACAACTTGAGTAAGAACTTAGAAGTGACTTGGGGTGACTTGAGTTAAGAACTTAGAAGTGACTTGAGTGCATGCGTGGGGTGGGGTGGGGTGGGGGGTGTGCATGCATGGGGTAGGACAAACACACAAACACCAACAAACAAACAAGAAGTGGAACTACTAGGGCCACTTCTTGCTTTGTGAACTAAACAGGTTGTGTCCCGCGCGCAACCTCAATCAACTAGGCCAAGTGATCACATAGGGGCGTTTGGCCTAGTTTGCCGCTGAGCTTTGCAGGTGCTGCCGCGCTTTGCAGGTCAAGTGATCATATATGATCACTTGGCTAGTTTGCCGCCGAGCTTTGCAGGTGCCCCGTGCTGACGTCATTGGCGGCAGACTGCCGCGCTTTGCAGGTCAAGTGATCACATAGGGTCGTTTGGCCTAGTTTGCTGTGCTCCCCTTTTCTCAACCAGGCTTGCAACTGGCTTTGGCAGAGTTACAGCAGTTACTGCTGTAGCCGAGCTTTTATGGCAGCTCTAATCGCCAGTAGGAGTACCCGTCATTGTATATTTGGAGCATTTATATGGAGATAGTGCTGGCTACACACTACTCCTCTCCATACTGGTAGATGTACTAAGGTCTGCCTAACCCTATCTAGTTTGTTTGCCAGAACATTCGAAAATCGTTATTCTGTTGCATAAGTCTAATAATGGTTTGGCGTTTGCTACACAGTTCATTTATACTGATTCCTAGCTTGTGAAATTTAGGATAGTTATAAAAACACACAGAAAGTTGAATAAGTTTTCTAGCATACGAATCAGCCATGTTCACCTGCGTCTTGAGAAATGAACGCCATGTTTGTAGCGTTTTTGTTTTTTTTAAACATGACTTGAGCTGTCTCAAGCCAGCGCCCAACAATTAACGCGTGATGGATTGTTTTGCTTTGGCCGACTTTCAACAATGCAGCCCATTTATTAGATAAGGAACCATCTCATCAATAGTCAAACACATATTGAAACTGGCTACATCTTGTTCAGCAATATTTCTTTCAGCGTTTTCATTTTCTTGAACCAACAAACCTTTAAGATAGTCGTGCATTTCCAAAGCAGTCAGTTACACTTTTTTCTTTTCTCCACCTTCTAGAAAAGCAATGCTTCTTTTTGGTTTCACTGGTATAGAACATGCTTCGCCTATTCTTTTTTCGACAAATACTCTAACATGCAGTTAAAGTAAAACTTGTGGTCTTGAATAGCACAAGCCTGTTCTTCGGTAAACCTGTTAGCCATTTTAAAATAAAACACAACCAAAACACAGTGGTCACACCGGAGCACAGTAAAAAAACAACCTTCTTGTGCGACAGTCCGGGAAAGAATGGTGAACCCGGTCTTTCTTTTGTGATTGCGCCACAATGTTGCGGGTTAACCGGTCAGGTGATCGCTGCCAGCCCCGCCTTATGTTGGTTACAGTTAGTTAATTACAGGTATCGCATAAGCCACCCAGGACCGCCGTACATGGTACTGCCTGCCACAAACCCCAAGCCCTCTAATTAGGGTTGTTCGCACAGTGTCTCAGCGAAGTCTTAGTTTGATGACCGTCTGCGCAAAAATGATGTTATTGAAAATGACTGTATGCGCGAAAATGATGTTATTGATAATGATCAGAAAAAACATAGGATTAAGCAAAAACAAGTCTTACTTATCAGAGAACTAATAAATATTCTTTCTGGCGCAGCCGGTCGAGACCGGTTAAGACCGGGCGAGACCGGGTGAGCCAGAATGAATATTTATTAGTTCTCTAGGCTTAATAGGAGCAGATGTGTTCAGATTAGCCAGGACCGCATGGTGGTCAGAAGTCAGGGTCAGACTGGTGGTGGGTGGCTCGACCAGGTCATCATCAGAATGGACAACCCAGTCAAGGATGTGACCTGAACGGTGAGTTGGGGAGGTGACGGACTGGTTCAGACCAAAGGACTGAAACAGATCCATCAGTTTTGCTGTGTTGCAATTAGTTGGATTGTCCCAGTGGAAGTTGAAGTCGCCTACCAGTACAGAACGGCCTTTTAGACAGTTCATGTACTCCAGCAGATCTGGAAACTCTTCCAGAAAGATGGAGTCTTTCAGTTGGTTTTTCTTGCTGGGAGGGGGGCGGTAAAGGCAGAAGACGTGAAGAGAGGATTTGGGGGAAGATACAGTTAGTTGTACTATTCAAAAGAGGAGTGGACAAAGGAGAAGTTGGAGGTAGTGGAAACAGAGGGGGATATAGTGTCAGACACCACAAAAGCGATGCCTCCACCACGGGTTGGCCTGGGAAAGCTGAGGGTGGTGTAGCCAGGAGGGGAAAGGTCACAGCACTTCGCTTCGTCACCGCTTGGTAGAAGCCACGTCTCCGTGATGCACATAATGTTGACGTGATTGTCAGCGATAAAATCGTTGATTGTAGTCCTTTTCTCCTTCGCACCAACTGATTGGGCATTAAATAATGCCAGAGCCAGTTTGCTGTGACGACTTGAGACAGGAGATTTGAGAAGGGGCACAGTTATCAGGTTGGAAACAACAGCAGAACGGGGTGGTTTTTTGTTTAGGGAGGAACGAGGACGGCTGACGACGGCAATCTTTTTCTGCTTTCTCCTCCCTCCCCTGCACCCTCGAACACGCGGCAAATCTACACCAATGCGTAACTGGCGCAACTTCAAGTTGAGGGTGGGGTCAAGGGGCACAGGTTTTACTGCCAGCAGCTCGCCACGAGTGTAGGAGAGAGGGGGAGGGTGTGTTAAGGTAGACATGGCAGCGCGATGACAGCTGAGGAAGATGAGTGGGAGGGAGAAGATGGGTGAGATTTCTCACGCCTTGCAGCGGTGTTACAGTAGAGGAGAGGGGAAAGGGGAGAGTGAGGCGGCACGGCAACGGAAGACACGGGGAAGGGAGATGATCCCTTGAGTGATGCACGTGCGCAGCAAAGGCTGAATAACGTGGAGGGCAGCCATTATTTATCGGGAGTACAGTACCTGCTGGTCTCACCAGAAATAAAAACCATAACACCCGAAGATCCGGAGGGAGAGAGGCACAAAACACTGACCAGAAAAGAGTCCACATCATTATAAAATCATCAGTACCACTTTTACAACAAACAAAGCACAACAGCCACAATAATCCATTCGAATAGGGAGAGCGAGGAAACTCAGCCTGTTAGGCGAAGGGAAGGTAACTCTCTCACACTTCAACTGTGTTACATGCTTTCTGATTACGTTGACTCTTAGGTGCATCTAAATCAGACATACATTCTGTTTATTCAAGCACAGCAGCATTTCAAGAAAAAGAAACAAAATAGTGTGAGTCACTGGAACCTGAGCGGCCTCGAACCAGAGTGCTGAAATCATGCATAGTGGCTTTGTATTATTCTGTAATTGACGAAAAACAGTCAAAGAATACATTGAACTAGGGTCATTTGAAAGCTACAACATCATAACAATTGTTTGAGATTAGTGACGGGAATTCGGAGTTGCGTGCCCAAACCGTCATTGACCTCATGTGGTTGTGTCCCTTGTATCACATGTTTCTGGCGTCCATGACCATAGAAATCTAAATCCTTACGAGCAAATGTGCAGTACAGTCAGGCTTACTTATATACACATGCAACGTCTCTCTGTCACCAACCTCAAATCACTGGACTTAAGCTGCATAGTATGGCCCAATTCAATTCTCTTGGTAAACAATTAGTCTCGTCTTGAATTGGAAGCGTAATTGAGATTCGTTTGAGTTTAGAGACGGGAAAGCTGTTGAGACCGATGCATGTGCAGGTAAACAGGATTTGGTTATTGGTGCTTCCTCAGGGAAGACTCTAGGGAAAGGTTAGGGAAGACTCGCTGACCGCAGGGAAGACTCTAGGGAAAGGTTAGGGAAGAATCACTGACCGCAGGGAAGACTCTAGGGAAAGGTTAGGGAAGACTCACTGACCGCAGGGAAAGACTGTTACCCGGGATTCTCATCAGAGGGCATGTAAGACCTCATGGAGTCGTACTGACCTCATGGAGTTGTACTGACCTCATGGAGTCGTACTGACCTCATGGAGTTGTACTGACCTCATGGAGTTGTACTGACCTCATGGAGTTGTATTGATCTCATGGAGTTGTACTGACCTCATGGAGTTGTACTGACCTCATGGAGTTGTACTGACCTCAGCTGCCAGAGGAACAGCAACGAGTGGGGCTGCGGGATGCACACGGCAGTTGCTTGACGGTGGCGTTTTCCGCCGGTGGGCTCTGCAGTCATGAAATGTGGGCTGGTACACCCATTGGAACACCCCCGTGGAGGTTCTGTCGTGTCACATCCAGTTGCCATGATGCAGTGGCACCAACCAGGAAGAACAATGTCCACTGAGGTCCTAATGGAATACCATGTCTGTGCCTGCACCCCATGTGAACACAGCGCAGGCTTCACAATGTCCATTGAGGTCATAATGGTCCGTGCCCATGTGAACACAGCGCAGACTTCTAAGGGTGGTACAGGATTCCTCCCAGCTGGTTGGTTTGGCATTTGAAGATATTCTCTGGGTCTCACTCACACCTTCAGGTGTCTTTTTGTTCTTTTGGAAGAGAAACCTTCATGGATTAGGGTACACAATGGGTGGATGCATGATGGAGTGATGTTGATTAGAGTACACAATGGGTGGATGCATGATCGAGTGATGTTGATTAGGGTACACAATGGGTGGATGCATGATGGAGTGATGTTGATTAGGGTACACAATGGGTGGATGCATGATCGAGTGATGTTGATTAGGGTACACAAGGGGTGGATGCATGATTGAGTGATGTGATCATGTGAAAGTCTGAGTGGAGAGGTGCATGAGCATAACCGGACATACCCGTATAGTTTAATTTGTAATATAACGTCTGAATGAAGCTTTTTTAAGTTGTTACTTTAACGTCTGACTGAAGCTTTTCTGTTGTTTCACTGGTTTGTAGTGGTTCTGAATAAACGCATTTCCTTATAATCCCCTGACTGATTGTGACATTAGATGTTGTAGCATATCTCCTTCGAAAGTGTCGAGCTGATGGCCAATTTAGCGCTCTGCACAGAGAACGGGGATACGTCTGTTTCTCCTCATTGAAGCACTTGTTTGATGCAGTGCGTATTCCAGGAAATGTACTGGTATGCTTGTAAACAGGAAATCAGCAGTTTTTTCCCCTCGTTCACTTTCTTCAAAGGTTTCTATTGTTGTATCCCAGACGACTTCTTCAGGTCCATCTGTACCTCTGATTCCTGGTGGCTTCTCTTTCAGAGATATGTTCAGAGGTACTGTTTCAGAGATACTGTCTCAGAGGTACTGTCTCACGCAGAGTGGTGGGGTGAAATTCAGCACTTTCAGGCAGTTTGAAACAGAGTCTACAATTATTTTCTTTCAAAACACCTACAAGAATTTAGAGCGGAACCCAAATGGACGCCGTTGTACCAGCTCTTTATAGTGCTCGATGGTTATTCTTTTTTTTTTTTCTTTTCTTTTTTTCTGTCCCAACCACTGCGCTACCTCAGAGGCAGTGCACCCACGCCGCTCATTCCGACACCCCGTCCACAGCCATAGCCCGGCTGGCCCAGCCGCAGCCCCGGCACCAGCAATCCACAAGGAGCAGTCAATGTCAAGTCGTCATGAGGCAACCCACCGGAGGAGACACTGCACTGCTGCCGAGTCACTTCGGTGGTGTTCAGTGGCGCCTGTTCTGATCTAACATACGCAGGACACCACCTACTAAGCCCCCTACTGACGACAATAATTGCTTAGTCGCGGAGCCGGCGTGAGTGAGCTCTCCCTCCGGAGGGCGCCACCACGTCCGCCCAACGACAGCCCCCATGGACTCGCCGATACCGGTGACCCCGACGGAAGCAAACCAAGGCCACAGACGCGGAGAGGACATCGAAACTGAGGTCACCATGAGAGCAGGGCATGAAGGGCCACAGAATTTGAGACATTTTTTTTTTAATGCTGATCAATGGGAATGAGGATGATTAAGATGATGCTACGGATTTCCATTTCGGTCTGAGACTACATGACAGGTCTGTACTCTACGCTTCCTTTCATAATATATCCTGGCGTCAACCAGGCCCGAGAGATACAGGTACCTGCAGTGTTGGTCATGAAATTTGAGCAACACTCTCAGAAACGCATCCATTAAGTGGATGAAACTCGACTGTGTGGTCCCAGTCTTCCCAACTGAGTCCGCAGCAAACTCAACTCTGGGTAGGAGCCGGTCGGGGCAGAAAAAACCCACATGACTGTGATGGGATTCGAACCCACGACCTCCCAGCCGGGAGTCCGCGACGCTAACCACTTCGCCACGGCGGCTGGTCGATGGTTATTCTTGTACCAGCTCCTTATAGTGCTCGATGGTTACACAATAGTGTCGTGTAATACTGTACCAGCTCTTTAAAGTGCTCAATGGTTACTCTATAGTGTCGTGTAATACTGTACGTTTTTGTGTGGTCATGTTTGATTGCTGTGTTGTGTCACAGTTGTTAATTCTGTTTCTTGAGTTACCGTCTTATATCATGGCTGTTAGTTGTTACTTGCGTACAACTCGATTTCCCACTGCTTGTGTAGAGCTAGTGCAACAATGAAAAACAATCATCAAATACTTCCTGATAAAAGCTGCTTACCAAATAGGAGACTGTGTATTGAAAGGACAAAATTGCCGTCATCACCAAGAAACCTAAACTGCTGTGTAACACCACGTCAAGAGACAGGGTCGTAACCTCTTCGTAAAATCCATTTTGATGACTATCTTACTCATTCATTTTCTTCCTTTAACAAGGAAAACAAAGAAAAAACTGAGTCAAGAACTTTGCATAGTCTGTAGTTCGTTGAAAACTTCTCGGAGTCACAAGTGTCAGATTTTCACATCTCATCATGCAATTCTGTGTCGACAAGCGAATGTCACATTGTTCATTTGCTTTTAGTATATTTAGTCAAATTTACAAAATGACGTCATCTTGTCAGAAATCTTCATATGAAATCACTTTGAAAATTTCTTCAGAAGGTTGGGTCATTTTTCTGTCTGATACTGTTTCTCTGTTGAACATACATTTGAACAATGTAAGTGCCACAGCTGAAGCTGATCTTATACCCCAGTCCTTCCAGTCTAAAAAGAAAAGTAGTATTAATTCTTCTACTTTAGCCCAGTTTTTTAAAACCAAACTGACAAAAAACTATAACGCACTTGTCATTTTTCGTTTCATTTTTTTTCGATCTCAAGCATGTTTGCCCGTAGGCTTGTTCACGGCCTTTTTCACAAGCACCTGAAGTGTATCATTTTCGTTACAGTGTACTTAGGTGGAAATGTTTCTTCTAGCACCTGGAGATGATCATTGCAGTCATGACGGGAACATAACATAATTGATGCTCTCTCCATTAACTGGACAGATCCAACTGCAAACAGCTCGACGCATTTCCCATCGGTGACAATTCGTGTATCAGTAGAAGTAAGTTGATCTGGGTCGTCAGATTGTTTTGTGTACAATCGGTTATCCCACAAGTTTCTCTCTTTTTTCTTTTTTTTCTTTCTTTTTTTTTGCCACTATTTCCTGCATGATTTGACAGACTATTCTCTGGTAATAAACTGTTCAGCTAGAGACCATCCCCCTTCCCCCATCCCCCTCCCACCCCCTTTTTGTTTACAAACAGAGCTGCTTCATGTAGTCTGTCATGCAGCAGAGTACATACAGAGATTTTGTAAAACGATTTTTTCTTACAAGAGCATGGTTTCATCTTTCATTCCTCAGAATGAAAAAACAACAACAACAAATACACCACCATCACCAACAAAGAAAACTTTGGTTTCAGGAGAAGGGAGAAGGAAGGAGGGGGTGTGGGCGGAAACTGAACTGTGTTCGCGTTGTACTTCACACGGTTTTGACATAACTGAGAGCTTCAGTGACACTGACGTCATGTATTGCTGCTTCAGCGACAAGGACGTCATGTATTGCTGTTTGACATAACTGAGAGCTTCAGCAACAAGGACGTCATGTATTGCTGTTTGACATAACTGAGAGCTTCAGCAACAAGGACGTCATGTATTGCTGTTTGACATAACTGGGAGCTTCAGCGACAAGGACGTCATGTATTGCTGTTTCGTCGTCAATACCGCTCCAGAGGCATTCTATTCTAGTCTGCTTATTTCGGATCTCTGCTCACAGCGACAAACCCGGCATTGGCGATCCACAGGAAGCATTCCGTATCAAGTCATCACCGCTCACAGCGACAAACCCGGCATTGGCGATCCACAGGAAGCATTCCGTATCAAGTCATCACCGCTCACAGCGACAAACCCGGCATTGGCGATCCACAGGAAGCAGTCCGTATCAAGTCATCACCGCTCACAGCGACAAACCCGGCATTGGCGATCCACAGGAAGCTTTCCATATCAAGTCATCATGTGGCTGTCCACCAGCAGAGAACTACCGTGCTGCCGAGTCATTTCAGATGTGTTCAGTGGTGCATATACTTATCCTACATACGCAGTACACCACCTAACCCCCTACTGACGGCAGGTTTATTTTTTCTCCTCAGTAGCAGACCCGTTGTATACGAGTGTCTCTTCCTGAAGGCGCCATCACCGTTCAGCAGCTGTAGCCAACACTGAAGATCTCAGCTGCAGCCAATACCGAAGATCACACAGCTGCAGCCCAAATCGAAGACCTCAGCTGTAGCCAATACCGAAGATCCCAGCTGTAGCCAATACCGAAGATCCAGCTGTAGCCAATACAGAAGATCCCAGCTGTAGCCAATACCGAAGATCACAGCTGTAGCCAATACCGAAGATCCCAGCTGTAGCCAATACCGAAGATACCAGCTGTAGCCAATACCGAAGATCACAGCTGTAGCCAATGCCGAAGATCTCATCTGTAGCCAATACCGAAGATCCTAGCTGTAGCCAATACCGAAGATCCCAGCTGTAGCCAATACCGAAGATCCCAGCTGTAGCCAATACTAAAGATCCCAGGTGTAGCCCCCCAATACCGAAGATCCCAGGTGTAGCCAATACCGAAGATCCAGCTGTAGCCAATACCGAAGACCGTACCCAGATCCCGTGTAGCCAATACCGAAGATCCCAGCTGTAGTACGGGTCCCAGCTGTAGCATACTGAAGATCCCAGCTTTAGCCAATACCGAAGATCACAGCTGTAGCCAATACCAAACATCTCGACACCAACTTACCAAGGGATAGACGAGGAAAGAACATCACAACACAGGTCACCATAAGGGCACTGCATGAAGAGCAACACAATTTGATATTTCTTCATGCTGATCGGTGAGACCGAAGATAAGGATGCTACAATTTGATACTTTCTTCATGCTGATCGGTGAGACCGAAGATAAGGATGCTACAATTTGATACTTTCTTCATGCTGATCGGTGAGAACCGAAGATAAGGATGCTACAATTTGATACTTTCTTCATGCTGATCGGTGAGACCGAAGATAAGGATGCTACAATTTGATACTTTCTTCAGCTAATCGGTGAGACCGAAGATAAGGATGCTACAATTTGATACTTTCTTCATGCTGATCGGTGAGACCGAAGATAAGGATGCTACAATTTGATACTTTCTTCAGCAGATCGGTGAGACCGAAGATAAGGATGCTACAATTTGATACTTTCTTCATGCTGATCGGTGAGACCGAAGATAAGGATGCTACAATTTGATACTTTCTTCATGCAGATCGGTGAGACCGAAGATAAGGATGCTACAATTTGATACTTTCTTCAGCTGATCGGTGAGACCGAAGATAAGGATGCTACAATTTGATACTTTCTTCATGCAGATCGGTGAGACCGAAGATAAGGATGCTACAATTTGATACTTTCTTCATGCTGATCGGTGAGACCGAAGATAAGGATGCTACAATTTGATACTTTCTTCATGCTGATCGGTGAGACCGAAGATAAGGATGCTACAATTTGATACTTTCTTCATGCTGATCGGTGAGACCGAAGATAAGGATGCTACAATTTGATACTTTCTTCATGCGATCGGTGAGACCGAAGATAAGGATGCTACAATTTGATACTTTCTTCATGCTGATCGGTGAGACCGAAGATAAGGATGCTACAATTTGATACTTTCTTCATGCTGATCGGTGAGACCGAAGATAAGGATGCTACAATTTGATACTTTCTTCATGCTGATCGGTAAGACCGAAGATAAGGATGCTACAATTTGATACTTTCTTCATGCTGATCGGTGAGACTGAAGATAAGGATGCTACGGAATTCCATCTCAGTCAGAGATAACTGACAGGGCTGCAGTTTATGCTATCCTTCATACTATATGCTATCCTTCATACTATATGCTGCCCTTCATACTATATGCTGTCCTTCATACTATATGCTGTCCTTCATACTATATGCTATCCTTCATACTATATGCTGTCCTTCATACTATATGATATCCTTCATACTATATGCTGCCCTTCATACTATTTGCTGTCCTTCATACTATTTGCTGTCCTTTTTACTATATGCTGTCCTTCATGCTACATGCTGTCCTTCATACTACATGCTATCCTTCATACTATATGCTGTCCTTCATACTATATGCTGTCCTTCATACTATATGCTGTCCTTCATACTATATGCTGTCCTTCATACTAATGCTATCCTTCATACTATATGCTGTCCTTCATACTATATGCTGTCCTTCATACTATATGCTGTCCTTCATACTATATGCTGTCCTTCATACTATATGGTATCCTTCATATGCTATCCTTCATACTATATGCTGTCCTTCATACTATATGCCGTCCTTCATACTATATGCTATCCTTCATACTATATGCTGCCCTTCATACTATTTGCTGTCCTTCATACTATTTGCTGTCCTTTATACTATCTGCTGTCCTTCATGCTATATGCTATCCTTCATACTATATGCTGTCCTTGACACTATTTGCTGTCCTTTATACTATCTGCTGTCCTTCATGCTATATGCTGTCCTTCATACTATATGCTGTCCTTCATACTACATGCTGTCCTTCATACTATATGCTGTCCTTCATACTATATGCTGTCCTTCATACTATATGCTGTCCTTCATACTATATGCTGTCCTTCATACTACATGCTATCCTTCATACTATATGCTGTCCTTCATACTATATGCTGTCCTTCATACTAATGCTGTCCTTCATACTATATGCTTCCTTCATACTATATGCTGTCCTTCATACTACATGCTATCCTTCATACTATATGCTGTCCTTCATACTACATGCTATCCTTTATACTATATGCTGTCCTTCATACTATATGCTGTCCTTCATACTATATGCTATCCTTCATACTATATGCTGTCCTTCATACTATATGCTGTCCTTCATACTATATGCTGTCCTTCATATTTTATATTGCTGTCCTTCATACTACATAGCGGTGACTGGAAAACTGAGAAAGAAGAGCGGAAGCTGCGTCTGCAAGGACTGACTTGCAAGGGAGATAACATAAAATACATCTAACGTAAGAGGCCTGCCATGTCTCACCGACTCTTCTGGAAGGATGGAAGTAGAATGGCATCGTTGTGGACAATGGCTATGCTTTTTATGCTATACTAAGCCAGAAGAGAGAGAGAGAGAGAGAGAGTAGGAGAGAGAGAGAGAGAGGAGAGAGAGAGGAGAGGAGAGGAGAGAGGAGAGAGAGAGAGGAGAGAGGAGAGAGAGAGAGACACCACAGACACACAGAGAAGATGTGGATTTTAGTCGATCTTGAATACTGTATTCCTTCGTCCACGTCGGTTAGTGAACAACCCTACATCCTTTCGTTGCCGGACAGGCAACGGGAAATACGACAAAAATTCTTCCCCCACCCACATTCTCGTTCAGAGCCTCACTTCAACGCTTACCTGCTTGAGCATATTTTAGTTTGCAATCTGTGAATAGCCCTGTCTCCCAAAGCGGAATGCTTGTAGTTATCAATGACTCAGTTTGCAATCTGTGAATAGCCCTGTCTCCCAAAGCGGTATGCTTGTAGTTATCAATGACTAGTTTGCAATCTGTGAATAGCCCGTCTCCCAAAGCGGAATGCTTGTAGTTATCAATGACTCGTTTGCAATCTGTGATTAGCCTGTCTCCAAAGCGGTATGCTTGCAGTTATCAATGACTTGGTTTGTAATCTGGAATAGCCTGTCTCCCAAAGCGGAATGCTTGTAGTTATCATGACTGAGTTTGCAATCTGTGATAGCCCTGTCTCCAAAGCGGATATGCTTGTAGTTATCAATGATCAGTTTGCAATCTGTGCAAAGCCCTGTCTCCCAAAGCGGAATGCTTGTATTTTATCAATGACTGAGTTTGCAATCTGTGCATAGCCTGTCTCCCAAAGCGGAATGCTTGTAGTTATCAATGACTGAGTTTGCAATCTGTGAATAGCCCTGTCTCCCAAAGCGGATGCTTGTAGTTATCAATGACTCAGTTTGTAATCTGTGCAAGCCCTGTCTCCCAAAGCGGAATGCTTGTAGTTATCAATGACTCAGTTTGTAATCTGTGCAAAGCTCTGTCTCCCAAAGCGGATGCTTGTAGTTATCAATGACTCAGTTTGTAATCTGTGCAAAGCCCTGTCCCCCAAAGCGGTATGCTTGTAGTTATCAATGACTCAGTTTGTAATCTGTGCAAAAGCCCTGTCTCCCAAAGCGGAATGCTTGTAGTTATCAATGACTCAGTTTGTAATCTGTGCAAAGCCCTGTCTCCCAAAGCGGTATGCTTGTAGTTATCAATGACTCAGTTTGCAATCTGTGAATAGCCCTGTTTTCCCAAAGCGGAATGCTTGTAGTTATCAATGACTCAGTTTGCAATCTGTGAATAGCCCTGTCTCCCCAAAGCGGTATGCTTGTAGTTATCAATGACTCAGTTTGCAATCTGTGCATAGCCCTGTTTCCCAAACGGTATGCTTGTAGTTATCAATGACTCAGTTTGCAATCTGTGAATAGCCCTGTCTCCAAAGCGGTATGCTTGTAGTTATCAATGACTCAGTTTGAATCTGTGAATCCCTGTCTCCCAAAACGGTATGCTTGCAGTTATCAATGACTTGGTTTGCAATCTGTGAAAGCCCTGTCTCCCAAAGCGGTATGTTTTGCTAGTTATCAATGACTTGGTTTGTAATCTGTGCAAATGCCCTGTCTCCCAAAGCGGTATGCTTGTAGTTATCAATGACTCAGTTTGTAATCTGTGAAAGCCCTGTCTCCCAAAGCGGTATGCTTGTAGTTATCAATGACTTCGTTTGTAATCTGTGCAATGCCCTGTCTCCCAAAGCGGTAATGCTTGTAGTTATCAATGACTTGGTTTGAATCTGTGCATGCCCTGTCTCCCAAAGCGGTATGCTTGCAGTTATCAATGACTTGGTTTGTAATCTGTGCATTGCCCTGTCTCCCAAAGCGGTATGCTTGCAGTTATCAATGACTTGGTTTGCAATCTGTGCATAGCTCTGTCTTCCAGAGCGGCATGCTTGTAGTTATGAATGATTCAGTGAAGCTGAGTCTATATTGACGCAATGCCTTCCGTGATTGTAGATCTGCTCATGGTTCAAAGGACCACCACCAACATCGCTTACATCAACACAACCAGAATCCGGGATGTGTGTCCAGGTGCTGAATATTTCTTGGATCAAAACGACACAGAGTACACACTACAGCAAGTTAATGTCACAGACTGTGAGGGTTACACGCCCAAGTATCAAGCCCGCCAGGGATTGGTGTACGGCGTGTGCGGCAGTTTCTCTTCTTTCTGTCATATTCGCGTAGGTAAAGCAGTCCATATGAACATCAGAATTCATCTCCAACGCCTGGCATATTGGTGTCAGGACAGACGCTGGAAAACACGGGTGAAATTCTTACCCAGACGTTCACCTTGTGTCGTGGCGTGCTGGCTTCATAGCCCAGCCGAAATTTTTTACGTGTCTGAAAACTACATTTATGTCTTCCATGACCACAATCCGGCAGTCAGAATCAGTTTTCGTATCGTCAAAGGTGTACACTTTGTTTTAAAACACACATCAGATCATTCGGGTTATGTTACAGTCCCAGCTGTAAAACATAAGTCGTTTAGGCATGAACTGAACTGGCCTAAGGGATATGTCACTGTCATCAGTTTTCAGCAGTCTTATTCGCCTAGCATTTGTTTCACTGACAGCCATAGACACTTTCTGAAATACACGTATCGACAAATATCTTCATCTCAGCCAACTGTGCAGTGTTTGTGTTCCAACAATCTGACACCAGCCACGGTATTCCCAACGGCCAGTCTTCAAGTTCAGCTTTACGCCAGGTACGATTTTGACATGAATATCAGACTCTATTTCTCTGCAGTTTCTAAAAATAGCCAACCTCGTAAGCTTTCTAGTGGCTTGTTCAACTGTTCCATAACTCATTATTCTGAGTTTGGTGATCATCTGGACTGTAACCTGAAGACTGAGTGCGCAGATGGAAGAGATGAAACCGAGCATTGTCCGTTTAGCAGTCCTCCCTGCCAGGGTCTGGTTGCTACACACCAGAAATGCTTTCAGTTGATTATATCTGCAGAGCTGCCGAATTTGTCTTTCTACGAATACAGCTGTAAGGCGCTGGGCGGGAACTTGGCTTCAATAAAAACAACGGAGGAACATGATGAGCTTCTGGCGATGTTTAAAAACTATGTACATTTCGATGTTTATTTCGGCTATACGTCAGGCTGGTACACAATACCGTTCATGTTTCGGAAGTTTCGTAGATGGTCTGACAACACCTTCATATATAATATGAATAATTTACGTTTACGTGATCAATATTACCCTACAAGGATAAAACGGTTTGGGAAACTTAAATCAAATATACTTACCGCTATTCCCGAGACTTCACAAAACTATGTGATTCATGCTATACTTTGTGAAATAGTGTATCAGAAAGCCCAAATTATACCTCCCAGAACGGTGTTAGCTCGTTCACGTGTTCCTAAATTCGCCCTAACAAACACCAAGCAATTGGTATTTGCTTGTCCAAATAAGCACGTCACACATGCGTTTTTCTTTTCTAGCCTCGATGCAAATTGCGGAAAGAATTCCTTGTCACAGTTTCGCATGCTTATGAACGTCAGTGATAGGCAGAAGCCGCACAAAGCTCCTCGTAGTACAACGGCTGCAGATATGTACGCCATGTTTAAATGTGACGATGCCATAACAACAATACATCACACCGTTGTCTGTGATTTCAGACAGACTGTCCAGATAACAGTGATGAATCGTTTTGCGAACATTCTTCCTGTAATGGCTGGCTGTGTTCTAACTCTCAGTGTACACTGCAAAGTCAGCGCTGCAATGAGTTTTCAGACTGTGTAGACGATTCTGATGAGGTCAGTTGTCCTAAAGAAGAAACAGCTTATTTTCAGTGGAAAGGAAACTCTCAACGCAGCCGTTGTACATCAGGTTAGACGGTACCGGTCACTTCACTCAGCAGATAATGGCAGATGATGAATCGTGCCCTGACACTCATTATCGATGCACAACAGAATGGCTGTACTGTTCCCTGTCTACACTCGATGCAACGGATTTTCTGACTGCGTCTATGGCGAAGATGAACAAAACTGTGAAAGTGCCACATGCCCATATTATTACCAGTGTAGAGCTTCCAAAGTGTGTGTGCATGAAGATCACCTATGTGATGGCTTCTCTCAATGTCCCCTGCACGATGACGAAATTACCTGTGACGTAATCTGTCCCGACTCTTGCCTGTGTCAAGGACATTCCTTTCTGTGCAGTAAATCGTTTTCGGCAAATCAGTACCCTCAGCTTCGCTATCTTGATGCATCAGGTTCAGGAATGCTAATGACTGATTTAACGACAAATGTTTATCTATTACATCTGAGTCTGTCCTCTTGTTCCCTGGATAATGTTTCAGGAGTGAAACTTAACAACCTACAGTTCCTTGATCTTGCCCTCAACAATGTGAAAAGCATTGATATGAATGCATTCACTAAGTTTCCGAATTTACAAACTGCGTTATTATCAGACAACCCTATACAGAAGATGGCCGATTCGTCTCAAACCTTTGTCATGTACGTTTTAAAACGTATGGACCTTTCGGACACACCTACTGACATACTTAATAATGAGATAAACGTATATCTGTCGCAACTAAAATATTTGAATTTATCTTTTACTCCCACTGAAACAATCGGAAGAAAGGGGTTTAAAAATATGCCTCAACTGACCGAGCTGGACTTAAGGGGAGTTCCAGTTAAACGCTTCCCTGTGGATCTGTTTTCAAATTCCTATCATTTAAAACAGATTTTGTCTTCAGACTATAGATTTTGCTGTGACCTTCTATTTTCTGGACATTTGAGTGAAAGAGGCTGTTCAGCAACTCTGGCTGTATGTCCTTCATGTGGCACGTTGATGCCATCTGAACTGTATCGGGTCTTCTTCTGGTTTCTGAGTGCCTCGGCTATAATTGTGAATGTATTGACTTGTTTGTTAGCTGTATTTACAGTCGATGTCAAAGAAATATTTGGAAATACATTTTTAAGGATCGTTATCCATTTGCATTTTGCCGACATTTGTATGGGAGTTCATGTCGGATCACTTTGATAGCAGACACAATGTTTTATGGAGAATATCTGAAGTTTGAAGAAACATGGACTAACGATATCATGTGCAAGCTGAGTGGTCTTCTGTTCATGTTGTCCAGTCAGGTGTCCGTTTTCATTCTTTTATTCACAACGCTGGATCACACCGCCATATTTTGTGTCCACAAGGATTGGTGGAGGTTCAATAAATGCTCATCAACCGTAATGTGCGCAGTCATCTGGTTGGGAGGAGTCTGTCTGTCTGGTGTACCTTTTCTTCCTGGACTGTCACACTGGGACTCTCTGGTCAGTCTGGTCTGTGTCGTTTGTCTTTATTCCAGCGCTACAACTCTGATCAAGGATTCAAATGGTTCAAAGGAATTGTTAGCATCAATGGTATCCTATCTTTACTGATTGCGGTGTGTCACGTGGGAATGTATCGAAATATGCCACACTACAGAATCGTATTAAACCCCACACACAGGTCCTGTTTTTCCTCAGTCTGCCTGATCAGGATTCTGTCCGTCACGTGTGTTGTTTGCTGGTGTTCATTAGGTCTGGTGACGATGACATCATCAAGAAGCGTTACTCTTCCAAAGAAGATCCATGACACCATCGTTGTGTTTGTATTGCCGCTCAACTCAGCCCTCAACCCACTGCTTTACCTGTGGACTGTGGGGTCTCAAAGAGGAGCAAAAGCGTGGGAAGAAAAATTGTTAAATTTGCTGAAATCACGACTTGACGTATGCGCCAAAAATTGCTGCCCGAATAAAGTATATAAATAATGACATAGTCAAGCAGTCTGGCAGATTTTCATTCTTAAACATTAATTTTTATCCCCGTGCAACGCAAACTTTCACTAATGAATAGTGTTTGTAAAAATGCAATCTGTGTAGAATTTATACAGTCCGTATCCCATGCCTTATTCGGGGAACGCTTAGAGAGGAACGTCAGTGGTTCTCATGAAGCGTGCCATCTACCGGTGTGTTTCCAGTGATCTGAAGACCTCCTGAAGCGGTGTGTTTGTGTGTGATGTTGTCAGCCTCTCATTCCAGAAGACTAGACAAGTTTGAAGGTCGTATACAACGCACATTGTCGATGTACTGTAGTAGTACATATGAGTGTCGCCCAGAATGCTTATGTATATGTCATACGTTATGGCATACAGATCCATTTTCAAGTGCAACTTTATTCCGCCAGAGCTGGCGTAAGGCGTGTCTGACAGTTTAGACTGGATCCTGTTGTTTTGACACCTACCTCTTTAAAATAGAATTTCTACAGTAAAAACTCTTGGATATGCTTAGGTTTCCCTCCTGTAATTCCCAGTGTTCGCACAATTTCATCTCCAGGGCTGTTGCAGTGAGAGACTTCCCTGGGCCTGGGACTCAGTGGATCTCCGTAAAGCATTCATGGCAAAGGTCGGTTACGAGGGACAAGAGCCCTGATGTTGTCTTCAAGGATAACTGCTCGGTCATTTGTTATTTCTTTTGTGCTGTCATGAGAGTTTAAGATTCTGTCTTGCAGCTTGTGGAGGGTTTTGTACAGCTTTTGATTTCACCTTTCGGCTACGACAGGATTACTTCGCCGCTATTGGTTTCTGCTTATTTTGCGATCAGTCTTATCCTGGATCTGTTTTAGGGTAAACAGAGGGAGAATAGGCGTGGCGGTGTCTGAATGAGCTGAAAAGCAGCAGGGGAGAAGTGCCAACTGATTGAGAGACTGAGTCAGACAGACCGACACACAGAGAGAGAGAGAGAGAGAAGAGAGAGAGAGAGAGAGAGAGAGAGAGAGAGAGAGAGAGATAGAGAGAGAGAGAGAGACAGACAGACAGACAGACAGACAGACAGACAGACAGACAGACAGAGAAGCAGGGTAAAGAGAAAAATGTAGAAGGAAAAGACGGATAATTATAAAGAGAGCATACACAAAGACGAATGCTCATCTTTAAAGCCAATATTGATAGTGGCAGAACCTGTTTTACCGAACGGGCAATCAGGGTCAATCCAGCTATCAGGAGGATCGCCCCACACCCCTCTTCCTTCTTTCAGAAGGAGGTATCAAGGGCCACAGGACCAGCTCATCAATAACAGTACGTTGGACAGCTCTTGAAATCTTTGAGGCCACTTGTTTCTAAGGTCACTGGTCATCTTGAGATGTGATTGATGACAGGCGAACCACTTGAAGACGATTAACGTTGTGGGGGACAGACCATCACTGAATTTCATCTGGTCCAATTCAGAGATTTACGGGTAGGATGAGGGATCTTTTTTTCCTCAGAGGCATGGGGTGTGTGTGTATAGAGCATTGCTTTCCTTTCAGCAATTTCATCGAAATGTGTGAGGAGTGCGAGGTGGAAATCAGTGTGTCGATAAGTAAGTCCTGGTTCTAATAACGAACTCGTCACTCTCTGATTCTGTAAACGAAATTCATTCATTATTTGAAAGCTCTATGGAAACAAATTAAGTATGTCTGTATGGTATATATTACTATCACCAATTGGAAGGCGTAACCATAACCATTTTCTTCTTCTTCTTCTTCTTCTTTCTTCTTCTTCTTCTTCTTCTTCTTCTTTCTCGTCATTATAATCAGTATTATTACTATTTCTGTTTTTCATTTTTATCATCGCCGTCATTAACATAACATTTGTAGTATGCTCAATATTGCAGGGTAGGATGAAGGATCATTTCTTCGATGACAAGGGCTTTTGCTGAGGGGACTACTGTTTTCCTTTAAGCATTTCCAGATCACTGAAATGCGTTAAGAGTGGTAGGTGAAGATGAGTGTGTCGGTAAATAAGTGCTGGATTTAAAAACGAACTCATCACTATCTGAATGTATAAAGGAATTTAGTACATTACACAAAAGCTACAGGGTCGAACTTTAATTAAGGACCACCCCGAAAAAAAGCCCTTTCTTTTTAAATTGGCCAAAAATACAAGCAATGCATTTTTTTCGAAGAATTCGACTGGGAAAGGTTTAAGGGGTTAACAGAGCATTCCGCAAAGCTTGCGAAAGCTGTCTTATTGTCACGTGCGGCATGCAGAGGGGGTGGGGGGTTGAAAGTTGCAGATTATTGTCAAAATTGCTTGTTTTTTTAATCAAGAGTGAACACTGCTTCAAACGGTTTTGCACTGAAATTCCAAATGCACGTGCAAAAACCAATGCATTGCAGAGCATTTTACTGACTGGAATGCCCCTAAAAGCAGCCAACGTGCATAATTCTTAATAACAAAAAAAAAATGCCTCCAAGACGCAAGCTGTCTGATTTTGACCGGACCCGGGCGATTGAATGGCTGCAGGATCGAGTTGGCGTTCAAGAAGTGGCCAGAAGACTACAAGTGTCCCACTCCGTCATCATTCGGCTGAGAGAACGTTTTCAAGCCACTGGAACTGTCAAAGAGAGACCCCGTCCAGGCCAGCCAAAGAAGACCACTGCAAGAGATGACAGGTTCATCCGCAGACATGCTCTTCGGACCAGGACCACCACCTCCAACACCATCAGGCGTCGGCTCCAAGCTGCCACTAACACAGCAGTGTGTGAGATGACCATACGGCGGCGCCTCAATGCTGCCAACCTTCGAGCAAGGCGCCCAGTCCAGAAACCAAAACTGACTGCGGCCCACCGGGCCCGTCGCCTGGCCTGGTGCACAGCTCATCGAACATGGACTCGGGCTCAGTGGCGGATGGTGCTTTTCACCGATGAGTCCAAGTTCCAGTTGAAGCCACGAGATGGACGCATTCGGGTGTGGCGGCGTCCCAGGGAGCAGCTGGCAGATGACGTCATCCAGGAGGTCGTTGCTTTTGGTGGTGGCTCCGTCATGGTATGGGGGGGGGGGGGGGGGGGGGGGGGGGGGCATCAGCAGTCACCACAAGACTACCCTGTACCATGTGGATGACAACCTGAACGGCCAACGCTTTCTGCAGGAGATTTTACGGCCTTTGGTTGTCCCAGCACTCCAGCAGATTGGGGCTCAGGCTGTGTTCATGGACGATAATGCCACCCCACATCGTTGTCGAGCCGTGAACACTTTTGTGGTGCAAGCTGGCATCACCAGGATGCCATGGCCGGCAAACAGCCCGGACATGAACCCTATTGAGAACATCTGGGGCGAGCTTGGGAGGAGAGTTCAAGAAAATCACCCTGTTCCGGCAAATCGACAGGAGCTGCTGCACTATCTGCAGCAGGAGTGGGCAAACCTCCCCCAGGCACTCATTACAAGAACAGTCAACACCATGAGGCAGCGCTGTGTGGATTGTGTGGCAGCAAGAGGGGGGCACATTCGGTTTTGATCAGACTGTAAAGAAACACTCTATTTGTGAATGTCATTTTGGGGGGGTAGTCTCATTCAGGCTCCCCTGTCTAATCAGAAAGAATGTTTTTTTCGATTAAAGTGACAAAATGTTGTTCACTGATAATGAAATTAAACATTTATAAAGTTTCTGTCGTTTGTCGGTTTTTCTTTCTATATTTTGTGAGACTGTGTATAAGTGGTCCTTAATTAAAGTTCGACCCTGTACATGAAAACAAATTGAATACTTCTGTATGGTTCATTACTATCAACAGCAGAAGATGTAACCATTTCCCTCCTCCTCCTCCTCCTCCTCCTCCTCCTCCTCCTCCTCCTCCTCCTCCTCCGCCTTCTTCTTCTTCTACTACTACTACTTCTTCTTCTTCTTCTTCTTCTTCTTCTTCTTCTTCTTCTTCTTCTTCTTCTTCTTCTTCTTCTTCTTCTTCTTCTTCTCATTATTATTTCGGTTTGTATTTGTATCATAATGATTATCATAAAATTTTATTATAATTGATATTGCTGTTGTTGCAGCTATTATCAGTAGCAGTAGTATTAGTAGTATAATAGTAGCAGCAGCAGCAGTAGTAGTAGTAGTAGTAGTAGTAGTAGTAGTAGTAGTAGTAGTAGTAGTAGTAGTAGTAACGGTAGTAGTAGTAACGGTAGTAGTAGAAGTAGTAGTAGTAGTAGTAGTAGTAGTAGTAGTAGTAGTAGTAACGGTAGTAGTAGTAGTTGTAGTAGTGATGGTAGTAGTAGTAGTAGTGGTGGTAGTAGTAGTAGTGGTGGTGGTAATAGTAGTAGTAACGGTGGTGGTGGTATAACGGTAGCAGTTGCTGTAGTAGTAGAAGGATGAGCAGCAGCAGCAGTGGTAGTAGTTATTGGTATCGTTATTTCTGTTCTTGCTTTTGTTATTATTATCGTTGTCTCTATTATCATCATCATCATCATCATCATCATCATCATCATCATCATCATCATCATCATCATCATCATCATCATCATCATCACTGGGAGTAGTAGTAGTAGTAGCAGTAGTAGTAGTAGTAGTAGTAGTAGTAGTAGTAGTAGTAGTAGTAGTAGTAATAATAGTGGTGGGGGTGGTGGTGGTGGTGGTGGTGGGTGGTGGTGGGTGGTGATGTGGTTGTGGTTGTGATTGTTGTTGTTGATAGAGATTTTATCATCATTACCATCATTACTATCATGACTGTTTCTGTTTTAGAATTTGTAATGACTGTCATTATTGCTCTCGTTCTGGTTTTTATCATCATCATCATCATCATCATCATCATCATCATCATCATCATCATCATCATCATCATCATCATCATCATCACAACAACAAGAACAACAGCAGCAGCAGCAGCAGCA
>CM031628.1:51495282-51507782 GCA_018398815.1 Conus ventricosus | reverse complement strand
TTATCTAAAAGTTGCTCCCAAGGGGTCGAGCACTTTTTAAAATTACCCTAGGCTTTTTTAAACCTTCTGATCTATAAAATTTATATATTATATAAAAAATATATATATATATAAAAATTTTTATTTATAAAATATTTATATATTTATATATATAAATATATAAATATATACAACTCACCCCCATCAGATGTATGGTCTTTTCAATAAAGGGAAATATTGCGGGGGGCCCAACACTTTTACATGAAACATTTAGGGCACTTGTTTTCCCCCTATTTCCCTTTATCGGGGTTGTTTCCAAACAGTCATGAAAAATTCAATTTTTCCCAAAACCCAAGACAACCCCAAAAACGTCCCATCTAGGGCCCTCGCCATGGGGGAAAATTTTTGTGTGTGTTTGGGTGTGTGTGTGTGGGTGTGTGTGTGTGTGTGTGTGTGGGTGTGTTTGTGTTGTGTGTTTTGGGGTGTGTGTGTGTGTGGGTGTGTGGTTTTGGTTTTTTGTGTGTTGTATGTATACTCCCGCCAGATTTTAAAGGAAATGATGACGTAAGGGTTTTGGCCCGCTTTGGAAAAGAGCACCAGCAATCTAATTTGAGCAGAAATCTTTTATTAAAAAACGGAAGAAATAAAATGCCTGCCCCTTTTCTTCTTTTCGAGTTGAACATAGTTTCGAGCACCACAAATGAAATAATTTATGTTTTTCAGGTTTTGACCCCCGAGGTAACAAAGGGCCCTTCCCGATCGGAGCAAGCTTACAGTTTTCCCAAAAGATTAAAAAGGGTCTCTTGAAACCCCTTTTTCCTGCTGACAAAAAAAATAGCCCTTGAATCCTTTTTCCCCTCCCACCCTCTTCATATTTTTAAAATTTCTTTTATTCCCCTTCTCCTCATCTTTCCCCTTCCCCTCCATTCCCACCCTTTATCTCCTCCTCCTCCCTCTCCTCCTTCCTTTTTTCTTCTTCTCTCTGGCCCCCCCCCCCCCCCCCCCCCCCCCCCCCCCCCCCCCCCCCCCCCCCCCCCCCCCCCCCCCCCACTGACCCCCCTCTCCAATACGTGTCCAAAACTCTCTGGGGGGGAAAGGATACACTAATGACAGATCCCTTTCATTTTTTGAATCACCCGGCCCGGAGGGGGCAGACGTAACCAAAAAGGTGTTAGTGGACAGCGTTTTGCATAACCCGGTGTTGGGGTCCTCGGGTTTAAATTCGCTAACAAGGCAGGGGGAAATAAGTACGTTTGACAGACGGAAAATGAAAGAGAGAAAAAAAAAAGGGGAGGTTTTCCCCAAGTTTTCCCATGAAAAATAATTTTTGACTTTTTTGAAAACCCGGGATGGGAAAAAAAAGCGCAAAAAAATATACAGACTACAAAGAGAAAAGGGCTTCCTCACCCTTTAGCTTTTGAAGGGCAGTGAAAAGTGGGGCGTCTGCATTAATGGCATCATGTATTACAAATCGTATGTATCTGAAAACCCCAGTGTTCCCTTTAAGGTGCACTGGGCGATTTTGGGGTGTAGACGCCCCCGAAAACATGTTCAAAACTTCTGGAAAGGGGGGCAAAATTTGCCCCCGGAGATATGTTAAAACATCTTCATAGCACTGAAAAAGCCCCCAGAGGGAAAAAAAATTTGTTGGGGGCTACAATGTTTCTGTCTGGCATTTTCCCCATATAAGAAACATAGTACAGCCCCACTAAATTCCCCAAAATTGCATTTTTTTAGTTTGTATATCAACCATTTGTGATTTATTTTTGGGTCGCATTTGGAAAAATAACTTAAGGGGTATTGGAAAAAAGAGGGGCCCCGCAAACCCCTTTGAAATATAATCATTCATATCTGTAGGTTTTGCTAAGACCGAACGGACGCTTTGGGTAGACAAGGTTTTTACAGCCTAATCTAGTTTTCTTCCCCGCAGACCTAGGAATACTGAACACAAGATTAAAAATTCCACAACATTTTTTGCCGGGAAAACATGAACATTTTCACCGGGGCAAAAAATCCCCCAACCTTTTTTACCCCCACCCAAACCTTCCCAAAACCAACAATGCACGCCACAAACCCAAAAACTCCCCGCTCGCATACACTCAAAACCCCCATCCCCCCCAAGGCCCCCCCCCCCCCCCGCCCCCCCAAGCCCCCCCAAAATTTCCCCGGCCCCCCCCAGTAAACCAAAAAGATGTCACACCAAAATAGGCATAGGCCACCTGACACTTGCTTTAACATAATGCTTAAAAAAAACGTGCCAAAGTTAAATTCCCCTTAACCCCCCCCCCCCGGCCCCCAAGCAATTATTAAATTTTAAAAAAAAATAAATTTGGGCCCCAAAATTTTAAAAATGGAAAAACCCCCACCCTATTATTTTTCCCCGAAAAAAAACACATTAAACAGTACAAAAGATCCCCCCAACGATCAAAGTATTTGGCCCTCCCCAAAAAAACCCCAAAACTATAAAATTATTCCCACTTTAAATTGTTCTCAATTGTTTAGTTTTCACAGCGCACCGCCCCCCCCCCCGGGGCACGTCCCTCAAACAAACACCCAGAAAAAAGAGTGCGTTTCCCCGTAAACCCCCCTGTGACAGACGGGGGGCACGATCGGGGCCCTGTGATGCTCGCGGGCCCCACTTTGACCCCCTGGGGCAAAACCTTTACAACGTCCTCCCACGCCCTTCCCCCAACACTGGTGGCCCCGTAGTTTCCCCCCCAATTTAAAAAAACCCCGGGAAAAAAGACCCCGTGCTCTTCCCGCGCTGGGCCCCGTTGCCACCAAAAAATGCAGGCGAAGGGGTTTATCCCAGCCACCCACTGGGCCCCGCAGACCTTTCCCTCCTCACCCCCAAGCTTTCCCGTGATTTAAGGGGGAAAAAACCCGGGACAAGGGGGGGGTTTTTTTTCCGGGTAATTAAACCCCTAGGTCTGGAAAATGGTTGGGACAAAAAAGGGGAAACATTGATAGGGTCAAGGACATCAGAATGGGGCCGGGGGCAAAGGGGCGGAAGGATGCAGAAGAGTCCACCAAATTGACGTTTTGATGTGGAAAACTGTTGACCTGGGGGATGACAGGTGTCTGACCCCCGGGGGGGTGACAGGTGTCTGCCGGGAAAAGGGGCAGGGGGTTTACAGCAGGTTCCTTTAATTGGGGCGGGGGAGGGGTTTTCCGCTATGACCCAAGCAAGGGCCCCAAAATAGGATTTCCCTCCCCAAACCCGGCCAAAACCGTCCCCAAAAGGGGGATCTTTTTAAGTAATCAAAAAAAAAGAGCCACAAATCCCCAAGAAAACTAGATCCGGGATCATCACCAAAAACTTTACTAAAAATTGCAAACCTAAGTCCCTTTGTCAATTTCCCTCTGAGTCCACCCCCAAAACAAACAGGGGTCGCTATTTGCGAAAGGGGCTCAATCCACGTGAACTAATTTACACTACTGGTTCCCCGCGTACCAAGGGTCAGCAACCCCAAGAGCAACAACCCGACCCCAACGTCGAACCCAGATACAAATTCCCTACCATCAATTTCAAACCAAAAAAATACCCAAACCCAAAAAATAGAGATTTAAAAAGAAACAAACCCAACCCAAAAATTACAAAACCCCATCCCCATTATGTAAAATTTTTTCAATACTCTTTGCGCGCGTGACCGAATAACCCGACTCAGTGCAAACTTTTTTACCAAGCATTATTTAAAATTTCTCCCGCAGTTCACACTCCATCAGTGAACGCCCTGAAAAAGGGAAAATAACTACATTTTCCCCGACTGATTTTGAAAAACCCGACAACACGGAAACCCCCAAAATTCCAGAAAATACCTTTAAAAAAATAATCAAAAAAAATTTAAAAAACATCTCCGCATCACGAATACCCTGGCCCCAACCCAAACCGGCGATTTAATGAACAATTTCAAGGGACCAAACCCAAAAGCCCCAAAAAATCCCGCTTGCGACAATACCAAAGAAGGGCAACCCCCATAACCCCCCTTTGTCCAACCCCGCTATAAACCCATAGTGACAATAAAATTCAGCAAAGGATTGTCCGGTTTTAAAACCCCCAGGGCACCCCCCTTTTACACACTCACAACAGTCTAACAACCCAAACCATCTGGGCACATAATTTTCCCAAAAATAATTTTTTCCGACACAGACGGGCAACAATTAAAGCAGCCATCACATCGCAAACTTAAAGACAATTTTTCTTTTCCCCTTTCAAAACCCAAATGCATACACGTTCCTGCATACTATATCCAACTGGGCCCAAACCTGAACCAGATTGGCAATCCATAATCCTATCCCAAAAACAAACAAAACCCCTGGGAACCCAAACCCCCCAACCAGTTAAACCCCCTTTTACCCCCCCTCAGGGCGAACCATCATACCACACGGACGAAACCCTCCTTTCCACCGGGCGGGAACCCCTCCATAACCCCAAAGGGGCGAACCCTCCATTTCCACACCCAAACCGGGGTGAAAAGGGGCAATAAAAAAACCCACACCTACCCCCTCAAAACCAAATTTGCGGGGGGTTTTTTATGTCGAAAAATTATGCAAATTTTGCAAAAAGCACCAAATTTTGGGAGAGGTGGGGCCGTTTCATGGGCCTGATCCCAAAAACCCGAATTTTGAGCCACCCTGAAAAATTTGGGAGAAACCTGTTTTTTTGGGGAATTTTTAAAATGGGCCCCCACCAAAAATTGGAAAAATATGTTGCCTAATTGTTCATTTAAAAGTACAAACACCCAAAACTGGCTGGGGAAAACACCAAAATTTCCCTGCCCCCAACATAACCCGATTCGGGGCTATTTTTAAAAAAAAAAAAAAATTTGTATATTTCAAACAATTTCCAAGATGGCCCCCCAGCAAAAAGGGGGAAATCCCCTTTGCCCTTTTAAATTAAATTTATTTTCACCCATAACAAACCCAAAAAAGTTTTTTTAAAAAAAATTAAATGAATAAAAAAACAAATAAAAAGTAAATGAATGAATAAATAAATGAAATAAAATAAAAAAGAAAAAAAGGGAAAATTTAAAAGGGCCCTAAATTTAATTTTAAAAAGTAAAGAAAAAAATTTTAAAGGGGGGTGATGGGGGGAAAGTAGTTATGTGGGGGGGGGGGTTTTGGGGCTGGAAGAGATGGAAAAAGATCAATTTGTGGAAGATATCGTTCAGGGAGGGGGGGGGGGGGGGGGGGGGGGGAAGAGAATATGGAGGGGGGGGTGGAAAGGTAATTGGGGGGGGGAGAGGGGAGAAAAGAGTTTTTTAACTCTCCTCCCCCCACAAATTTATGCAAAGGCGTGTGTGGGGGGAAAAAAATTTTATTTCAAATTGTGGGTTTTTTGGGGGAAAAAAAAAGGGGGTGGGGGGAGGGGGGGGAGGGGGGAGGAAAAGGAGGGGGCTTATGGGGTTTAATTTTGGCCATAATGAGGTTCTTTGGGGGGGGAGTTTCAACACAAAAAACAAAAACCCATTCTTTTTCTCTCTTTTCCCCACACAAAACAATTTCACACACAACCAACTATATATAAAATTTTTATTTATAAAATATAAATTTTATATATATAAATTTTAAAATATAAAATTATTTTAAATTTTATTTTAATATATGTTGTGTGTGTGTGTAATAAAATATTTTATTAAAATATATTATACTATATATATATAAAAAAATTTTATATATAAAATTTTTTTTTTTTTAAAATATTTTTTTTTTTTTTTTTTTTTTTTTTTTTTTTTTAAAGATGAGGGTTTATTTTTGGGCAAAATTGGGGGTAAACAATGAAAAGGGTGTTGTTTTAAATTTTCAGGGGTGAAAAAAACAGGGTGCATTGGTATGATAATTCCCAAATGAAGCAGAAAATTGGAAATGATTCCCAAAGACTAAAGAATATGGGCCGTTGTCATAGGTAAATTTAACACTTTTCACACACAAACCACACACACACACACAAAAACCACACAAAAAACCCCACACACACAACCCCACACACACAAATTTGTGTATATAATTTTTGTGTTATAATTATGGAAAAACCTTCCCCCCACAAACACACACACACAACACAAAACACACCCCACACACACAAACACACCACCACAACCGCGGCCCCCGCCCCACCCCATACATACAACCCCCAAAAACCACACACCCACAAAACCCCAACACACACACACACACACACACACACCCAACCCCAAAAACAACCCCAAGGGGGTTTTTTTAATAAATAATAAAAAAATAAAAATAATTTAAAACTTTATTAGGGGATGAAACCCAAATTTATAACAAAAAGTGCTTCAGGGGTGATAATTTTTTTCTTTGGGGGGGGGGGCGGGTGGGAGGTAAAATTTAATGATGATGGGGGGGATAATCATTAGAATTTAACAGTACTTGGTTTGGATGGTCTTCTTCCTTTTTCACTTAGGGAAAGGGAAACCCCGGGGGTATTGGCGGAAAGGGTGCTTTTTAAAAAGGTGAAAAGGGGCCCCCCAGTGTCAATAGGGCTTTCCCTTTATTTGGGGTGTTGGGAGGGGTGTTGGGGTGTTCGCATGGTTGGGTTTTAAGGGCCGCCATTGTGGAATATTGTAGAAAAAATGAAAGTCTCAGTCTGGGTGGGGCCCCGTCCCCAGTCTCACAAAAAGGGCTTATATGGGGGACTGGTAATTTTCCATCCCTCTTGTTGAAAGTAAAGGGGGCTGCTCAAAAAACCAAACTGCCCTTTTGGTTTTTTGGGTTTTCCTTGTTTAATTTTCTTTTGAAAATTTTTTTTTGAAAAGGAAAACTTTTTGTTTTTAGTTGGGGGGGCTGTTCTCCTTCCTTTTCCCAAAAGGTCACCCCTTTCCCCAAATTTCCATAAATATATTGCAGTATGGGAAAGGGGGATACTGGAAAGAAAAAGTATTTCCAGTGACTGATGGATTTGGGGAACATTTGGAATCAGGAAAACTATAGGGTGAGGGTATTTTTCATGTAGGTGGAATAATGTAGCATTTGGGACAACCTGCCCAGTTGGGGGAATAAAGGAAGTTTTCAATGACTGGTGGGGGATGGAAATTTTTGTCATAAGTTTGAGAAATGTTTGGATGATGGGCATTGTGATAAAGGGGGAAAAAATGGGGGGTTTTTTGGCCCAATTAATTTTTATACTGCCGGTTTCAGGGAAAAAGGGGGATGGGGGTGGGGGTGGGGGGGGCGATGGGTGTTGGGTGATGATATTTTTAATTTATTTTTGAGAACAGCAGTCTTTTAGGATGATGATCATTGTTATATTTGTTTGGATTTAAAAATTTTTGGGTTTTTGGGGAAAAATGCCGGTTTTTGGGGGAAAAGAAGGGGGTAAACAATGAAAATTTAATAAAATTTTTTTTCCCTGGTGTAAGTGTGATTCACAGTGTGGGGTGATGGTATTTTTAAAAAAGGAATTTTTGTACTGGGCCCTTTGTTGATTTTGCCAGTTGGGAGAAAAAGAAGAAATGAACTTTTGGGTGAGGGTGAAGATCATTATCTAAGTGAAAACAGTACTACGGATGAAAGGCAAATTGGGCCCTAAATAAAATAAGGGGGTGGGTTTGGTTTTGATTAAAAGCCCGGGTGGGGGGGGGAAAAAAAAAGGGAAAAGATTGATTATTGATTTTTAATTTGTTTGAATCCCTTCCAGCTCTTTTTCCCCTTTTCCCCCGACCCCCCCCCACCCCTTTTTTCTCAAAAAAAAACCCCTCCCCCCCCCCCCTCCCACCTTAATCTTATGCACACCCCCGAAAATATTTTAGCATATCTATAATATTTACTTAGAGCATAATATTTTTATATACCCCAAACACCCTCCCCACCGTCCCGGTTTGCTTACCCCATGGAAAATACACATGTGAAAAATTTATCCATCTTTCTCTCTCTCTCTCTCCCCTCTTCTCTTTCTATATTTATTATATATATATTATTTTTTCCCCTCATACAACCCCCCTTTTAAGGTTTCCCCCCGCCAAGGAAAAAAGAAATCCTCTTCCACTCTTTCACTTTCTTTTTTCACACTCTGAAAGGGGCCCCCCCTTCCAAAAACAAGGGTTCCCTCTGCCACTTTTCTCATTTTCCCCCATCCTGCTTCTGCCATCCTTTTCCCCCTATCTTCCTCTCTTTTTTTCCTCGGGGGGGGGTTTTTGGGGTTTGGGCACTGAATTTTACTTTTTTTTCTTTTTTTCCCTTTTTTTTTTTTTTAAAAACCCCCAAAACACCAAAACACCCCCACACCCCAAAACACACACAAAACACACACAACAAAAAAAACGCCAAAACCCCCAACACAACACAAACACACACCCCACACACACACACAAAACACACACAAAACCACCAACGCCCCCGCACCCCACCGCCCAAATGTGAGGCGCAGGCACGCAAAACGTTTCAAGCGCAACCCACACCAAAAGTGTAGGGAAAAAAACCCGTAAACACACACACAATTTGGCCCAAATTATTTAAAGGGGTAAGGTAAATATGGTAAATTTGACGCTTCAGGAAAAAAAAATTTTAAAAAGATAGGAAAGACATTTTTAAGACTATTGGGGAGCTGTAAATCCATCATTCCACCTCGAAAAAACTAAATTTCCCTCATTTACCTTATCTTTAAATAAAATTTTCCTAAATTTGTGGTGTTTACAGTGTTTTTTTCCCACACTTTTGGGGGGGTGCGTTTTTGTACGTTGGGGGCGTGCCTTCTTCCTTGCGCTGAAACCCCAACATCTGAACGATCCCAAAACTAAGTGAATTTTCGGTTTTTTTTATTCGTTTATTTACACCCGAAAGAAGACCCAAGGGTCGAAACGCGTTTTTGTTTTGTCTTTTGACCGTTTGTCCCCGTTTTTTAGGCGGTTTTGTAACATTTATTTAAAAATTTGTTTTTGATTTCCCCCTGCAGTTGGGTCGCTTTGCAACTAGATCGAAAGACTAAGTTTTCACTGGCAAATTACGAACACGCGATCGGAAGCGGCCATTTTGATTTTCCCCGCTGCGAGTCTACGAAGTCATAGAAAATCAAGGAAACAAAATAAGGCCAGCAAATTTTTTGATAAACCTATGTATTTTCATGCACGATTTATCATTATCCAACATGTTATCACTAGAAAATAATTTTAGCTTACATTCATTTTGCTTGATAATATTCACTGCGGGCACCTCGCGCTAGAAAATCGTCTGCAATTTTGGCTCATCTTTTTTATTTATTTCTCAAAATAAAAAAAGATTTTGAAGTGGCTTCAAATCTGAAATCAATTATAACATTGTAAAGAACAATATACCAAAGTATTGTGCTTGTTGCACGAAGTGCACAATTCTGGTTAATTCTGCGACGTAGAACCCCCACTACAGCGACCTTGAAGCCATGCCGCAAGCTGGCAACAGCTATACTGTGCAACGAACAGGCAAAAGACGGCAGCAACCAGGTACAGTCAGCTGCTCTCACACCATACATGCGCATCAGATACAAACACCACACACACGCAACCCTCACTCACAATCACACAGACACTACACGAACTCACACACCACTACGGCATGCACAAAAACAGCCAATGTAAGCAAAACCGGTTGACCCAGTTCATCTGGCCTAAAACTAGACTAAAGGCATAGAGTAGGGCAAGATACAAACTAGATCTAAACCTCCACGCTCTCTATCGGCTTAAAAATAACACACTTACAGTAAATTACCCCCAGAGCGCGGTACAACCCCTCAAAGCTGTCACTAAAACGGCCACACCGCAGATGACAGAGCGCGAACAGACTGCTCATAGATCGTGATAGCGTGACCATGGTAACGACGACAATAGAACATGCAGGCTTGGACGTGACAATATCATTTATTTAGTTATGACTTTTTTGCAGGAAAATGAAGCCGTAACTTCAGCATTTTTAGAACTTTTTCCTCCGATGCTTTCGCCGCTCTTTGAGACGCCACGGTCCACAGATAAAACAGTGGGTTGAGAGCGGAGTTCAGTGGCAACAAGAACACAACCATAGCGTCTCTGAGTCTGTTTGAAAAAGTAACGTTTCTTGCCGACATCATCATCACTAGACCTAAAGAACACCAGCAGAGAGAGTGTGTTACAGCCAAAATCCTGACCAGACCAGCCGACGAAAACCATGACCTATGCACGGGTTTTAGTAAAATTCTGTACGGCGGCATATACAGGCATATTCCGACGTGACAAGGCAGAATCAATAAACATAGGATACCATTGATGCCAACAATTCCTTTGAACCATTTGAATCCTTGATCAGAGTTGTAGCGCTGGAATAAAGACAAACGACACAGACCAGACTGGCCAGAGAGCCCCCAGTGTGACAGTCCAGGAAGAAAAGGTACACCAGACAGACAGACCCCACCCAACCAAATGACTGCACACATTACGGTTGATGAGCATTTATTGAATCTCCACGAAGCCTTGGTACGTATAGGGACGGTATGATTCAATGTTGTGAAGAATATGATAAAAACGGATACCTCACTGGACAACAAGAACAGAACACCACTCAGCTTGCACATCACGTCGTTGGTCCATGTTTCTGCAAACTGCATGTACTTTCCATGAAATATGGTGTTTGCCATTAAAGTCATCCCATTATGAATCCCCATACAGACATCGGCCAAGTGCAAGTGTGAAATGATCCGTAGGAATTCATTTCCAAATATTCTCTGATATCGACAGACAGTAATGCTAGAAAATAAGCCAGTACATTGAAACATAAGGCTGATGCACACACAAACCAGAAGAAAGCCTGATACAGTTCAGATGGCATCAAAGTGTCACACGAAGGAAATACAGCTGGGGGTGCGGAACAGTCTACTTCTCTTAGATGTTCGGAAAATAGAATATCACAGCAAAACCGATAGTCTGAAGAATAGATTCGTGTTAAATATAATGACTTTAAAAACAAATCAAGAGGAAAGTTTTCAACTGGGATCCCTTTTAAGTCTACATGCGTCAACTGAGGCATGTTTTTAAATCCCCTCTGTTCAATCGTTGTCATGGGAGTGAAAGACAGATTCAAATATTGGAGTTGGGGTAAAAACATAGATTCTTCTTTATTGAGTATATTGATGCATGTGTACGATAGTTCGATTCCTTTTCGATCATAAAGAACGACGTGTGGAGGTGTACTGATCTCCTGTAAAGGGTTGTGTGACAGGATCACAGTGTCCAGCTTTGGCAGCGCCATCAGGACACCAATGTGCAGTTTTCTCACAGTGTTGTGGGCAAGGTCCAGGAAGCGCAAGTTGTGTCGCTTCATGCCTGAAACATTCCTCAAGGAACAATGAGACAGACGTAGATGAAGGAGATACTCATTTGACATTAATCAGTCATTGACATTCCCGAACCCGACGCATCAAGGTAGCGAAGTTGAGGGAAGAGGTAAGCTGAAAAGGATCGTGTACACCGAAAGACATGCCCTCGACACAGGCAATCTTCAGGGCAGATTATGTCACACGCAAGTTCATCGTCGTGCAGGGGACATTGAGAGAAGCCATCACATAGGTGATCTTCATGTACACACAGTTTGGAAGCTCTGCACTGATAATAATATGGGCATGTAGCACTTTCACAGTTTTGCTCATCTTCGCCATAGACGCAGTCAGAAAATCCGTTGCATCGAGTGTAGACAGGGAGACAGTACAGCCATTCTGCTGTGCATTGATAATGGGTGTCAGGGCAAGATTCATCACCTGTCATTTCAAGGTGAGTAAAATAACCACTACCATCCAAGTTGAGGTAAACCGTTCTCGTTGACATCTTTATTCTCACTCTGAAATAACTCTTATCTTCTCCGGGACAAGCAGCTTCATCAGAATCGTCCACACAGTCTGAAAACTCATTGCAACGCTGACTTTGCAGTGTACACTGAGAGTTAAAACACAGCCAGCCATTACAGGAAGAATGTTCGCAAAACGATTCATCACTGTTATCTGGACAGTCCTGTCTAAAATCACAGACAACGGTGTGATGTATTGTTGTAATGGCATCGTCACATTTAAACATGGTGTAGGTATCTTCATTCACTGTCAGACGAGGAGCCCTATGTGACTGCAGACCGCTACTGATATTCAGAACCTCACGAAACTGAGAAAGTGAGGATTTCCCGCAAGTTTTGTCCAGGCTAGAAAGGATAAACGCATGAGTCACGTGCTTATTTGGACAAGCAGTTACCACTTGCAAAGTGTTTTTCAGCGCGAATTTAGACATACTCAAACGATACAAACCCGTTTTGGGAGGAATATATTTTGGTTCTCGATATACGATTTCACACAGTATGTCATGAATCGTACCTGGCCAATCTCTTTTCACCGTACCAACTACCATTGAGCCAAGTGTCCCAATTTTACATTCCCTTGAGGGGAGATTCAAATACTCTATCCGAAAATAATTCAGATTGTAGATCAAAGTATTGTCAAACCATTTACGAAATTTACTAAGTATGAACGGTACTGTGTCAAAGCCTGAGGTATAACCAAAATAAACATAGAATCTTGCAAA
>CM031628.1:51481185-51495182 GCA_018398815.1 Conus ventricosus | reverse complement strand
GGGTTTAAAAATCGTTAAAACATCATTCTGTTCTTGCCTCGTTTTTATCGAAGCAACTTTTCCACCGACTGCTTCGCATCTGTGTTTATAGAAAGACCAATGATATAACTTTTCTGATCTGGTTAAAGTAAAACATTTGCCATGTGAAGCAACCAGACCCCGGCATGAAGGACTGCTGAATGGACAGTGTTCTGTTTCATCTCTTCCATCTTCACACTCGGTCTTCACGTTGCAGTGCAGATGATCCTGAAACTTAGAATAAAAAGTAACGGAACAGTTGAATAACCCACTGGAAAGCTTGCGAGGTCGGTTGTTTTCAGACAGTGCCGAGAAATAAAGTTTTACATTCACGTGTTTGTGACCTTGTCTGGCATCAAGCTCAATTTGAAGATGGAACGTGGGAACGACCTTTGCTGGTGTATAACTGTCGCCACACAAGTACGTGATAATGTGCTGATCTGTAAATATGTTTCGATACTTCAATTGTAAATGTTTCTCTCCAAAACAAACTCCAGGCGCGTCTGACTGCAGAAAACTGAACATAGTGATATATCCACGGGACCATTTCAATTCATGACTAAGGCATGCTCTTTTCACTTTGGGAAGTGTTATATAAGCCGGAATGATTTGATATGTGTCTCACAGTGAAGTGTTTACCTTGAACAACAGAAATATTAACTTTGATTGCAGGACTATGGAAGTGATATAGGAACATTCTGTATGGGGACAGGTAAGATAGTTCTTCCTGGGTATGGCCACTGCACTGCACATGTTCAGGATCAACATAATAGCGGAACACCAGGATAGTTGCCCACAACCTGTCCACACACCAGTATTCCAAACGCTGGAAGTGAACCCTGATATTCGAATTAGCGACCTTGTTGACGCGAATATCACAGTAAGAGGACGAATCGTCACACACACCGTACGTCAATCCGTGGGCCGCAGGTGCTCGCCTTCGGCTGCCACACTTTGTCCGGTTCACCTGCAGTATGGTGTACTCCGTTTCGTTTCGATCAAGGAAAAATTCAACCCCAGGGCAAAGAGTTGTGATGCGTGTGGTATCGATATTGACGATGCTGGTGACCCTTTGACCTGTGAGCAGATCAAACCAAGAGGCTTTACGTCAGACCAGGTGCAGTTTCACTGGCTGTGTCTAGGATAATTGTATGCATGCGTGCACACTGTGCGTGCGGCACGATTGGTGCAAGCTCATATTAATGTAAAAGCTGAGTATGGATGCGTGTGACACAAGCCAATACAATAATGTAAACAAGAATGTGTGCGCATGATAAGTCATGTCACAAAGACCGGCAGGTATATCACAGTGTAATGGACTGGGGTAACAAATGGAGAGCACAAAGGAAACAAGTTCAGTTCTCTCTCTCTCTCTCTCTCTCTCTCTCTCTCTCTCTCTCTCTCTCTCTCTCTCTCTCTGTGCATGTGCGTGTGCATGTGTGTGTGTGTGTGTGTGTGTGTGTGTGTTTTGCCGGGGAGTCGTATAAGTCGCATACTTTATAGCACGGAAGATGTGACTGTGGACTAAAGGGAAACAACTACGGGATTTAGGTGACAGGAGAATGGCAGGACAGGGACAGAAGGTAGAGAAAGGGGCAGGGAAGGAAGAAGAGGGGGGGGGGGGGGGGAAACAAAGGTTTATAGACAGGAACATTGATGCACAGGGGCAGTCCCAGACTCTCGGGTCAGGACGCCCAGTGTCCCACAGTACTGAAGAACCATCATGACCTGTGGCATCTTCGGTTGCAGTAGATAAGCACGATGTCTACAGTGTATTGTTGTGGGCACTCTACAACGCTTGGCTGTCTTCACCTTCCTGACGTGGCATCTTCGGTTGCAGTAGGTGAGTACGATGTCTACAGTGTATTGCTGTGGGCACTGTCTACAGTGTATTGCTGTGGGCACTGTCTACAGTGTATTGCTGTGGGCACTCTACAACGCTTGGCTGTGTCCACCTTCCTGGCCATCAAAATATCAGGTGACATCCTCTGCTCAATCCACCAGATTTAGGCTTCACAGGCTGGCTGGGGTGACCAACTTCACGCAGTGAGCTGAGAGAGCCAGCTGGCTTGCTGGGGTGACCTACTTTACGCAGTGAGCTGAGAGAGCCAGCTGGCTTGCTGGGGTGACCTACTTCACGCAGTGAGCTGAGAGAGCCAGCTGGCTACCTGGGCTTGGCCTGCCCAACATTCACTGGGACGTGACCGGTGATGCTGCACAGCGCATTTCACAGGTTCCCTAGAGCTGTAAGCTAAGTGTTGAGTGTCCAAACACACATGCACACACGCACGCGCACTTCTCTCTCTCTCTCTCTCTCTCTCTCTCTCTCTCTCTCTCTCTCTCTCTCTCTCTCTCTCTCTCTCTTTCAACGCTACAAAAGCCCAGACATTTGTCTGCACTCTCAACAACAAAACATCAGGACTAGTACCCTCACCAGTTTCCTTCAGTGGAATACCTATTGAATCAACTAACAACCAACGCTATTCGGGTGTAGGCTTGGACAGAATGCTAACCTTTAGAAAACATGTTGAGAATATTGTTCTTAAATGCAAAAAAGGTTTATCCGCCATGAAAGCAATGGCAGCTGAAAGCATTGGACAGCGCCGTCTCTACTGACTGTATCACGCACTTGTACTCAGTGTGATAGATTATGGATTAGGGCTTACAACACTGTCCAACAGCAACCTTCTCACATTAGAAACAATTCAAAATGAAGCAATGAGCTTGATCCTGGGAACCACAAAGGACACACCAGTTCAAACTATGTGATACCTGCTCGACCTTCCTTCAATGCAGACAAGCCACAAGCTGGAACAGGTGAAGGCATATTTCAGAGCCCTTGAAAATCCCCCAAACCCACTTCATGCGGCACTCGGCTAGAAAATCATGGACGGGACAGGCAGAAGACAGTATACAGCTTGTGTGCCAGTTAGCAGAAGTCAAAGAAACCAAGGAATGGGAGAGATATCCAGACCACTTGAAGCACCTCTACCAAATTGCCATCGCTTCAGAACTTAGAAGACATTGTCGAGAATGGCCAGAAGGCAAAAGCAACGCAGATATTCAGATGCTGGTAGAAGACCTTTGCACAAAAGATGATATTTTAATATTCACTGACGGTTCTGTCACCAAAGGTAAGTCAGGCTGGGGATACACAGTGAAGCAAAATGGCCGAACTATTCAGGAAGACAATGGTGCGCACAGTTTAACAACTTCAAGTCTAACAATGGAGGTAGAAGCAGTGACACTGGCTTACATCTATAAGCTATTTTTAAACTCAACAAGCCATGATACTGACTGACTCCATGAACCTACATCAGAAAGTGAAAAGTGGAATGGGAAGCCCTGCTTGGAATGAACTAATGCCCAGGCTTCCAGGGGAGAGACTCATGTGGATGTACTGCACTGGACATGCTGGAGTTAAAGGAAACGAGAGAGCAGACACACTGGCTGGCAAGGCAACAATAATAACTGGATTACTGCTTGGCCGACCTGATGTGATAAGAAATCTGAAGAATCACTTAAGCAAACAAGAGCAACGACACTATACTATAGACCATCTTTCAGATCTGACCATCAAGAGAGGAAGTGGCCGCACATTCAGACTTAAGGGAAGAGCAAGAAACATCACCAACCAAACAAACATTGGAATAATTTCACGGCCAACATTGCGAAGACTCCTAGAGATTGGGGCAAACTCATACTGAGCCTTTCCAATAACAGACACAAAAGATGAAACACATGTCAACTGAGATAAGACTTTGAATATCTCAGGGTCCCCAGCGTGTACTGTAGACGTGTGTGCGCTGGTGTGTGTTTCATCAGTGGGGCGATACGATGCCAGCATGTTAATTAGAGCGTCCATGGCCATCATGAGTGTGCAAGCGTTGGTGTGTGAGTGTGTGTGGGAGAGAGTGAGTGAGTGCGCGCGCGCACGCGCGTGCGTGTGTGTGTGTGTGTGTGTGTGTGTGTGTGTGTGTGTGTGTGTGTGTGTGTGTGTGTGTGTGTGTGTGTTCATCAGGGACTGTCATTCCCGCGTCGGACTGGCCAGCCACACCCGTCACTGTACCAGAATAGACACCTAGAGCGCAACTCCATAGTCTTCCGAGACTGACGGATGCCTACTAGTGGGAAACGTGTGTACAGAAGCATCTCCAGACACTTCCAATCAAACAACAGCGTAGTCCTCATAGCTGCTATTGAATGTTTGTCACGAACCTGGAAACATGAATATAATGTGTTGAGGACATCTGGTTTTGAAACTCTCTTAGACAAAGCTCGTCGGAAAACAAAAGCCAAATGCTGGTCTTATGTTTGATATTGATTTGAGTTAGTAAGGTCAGTAACTGGCTTTTTGTCGGTTGGCAAAGTTGGCAATCCATATATGCCTAAATATTCGGATATTGCCCAATTTTTTTATTTATTTAATGCGCAGAACATATTCATGCGTCCGCGTTGTACAACAAACTGGTAGAAACGCGCGCGCGCGCGCGCGCACACACACACGTACACACACACACCACACACACACACACACACACACACACACACACACACACACACACACACACACACACACACACACACACACGTATGCACGCACGCACGCTATCATACACACACTACAAATCTTGATCTAATCTTGCGTACCACAAATGCGCGCGCGCGCGCGCACGCACGCACGCACGCACGCACGCACGCACGCACGCACACACACACACACACACACACACACACACACACACACACACACGTAGCCAAACGCACGCACGCACACATGCACGTACACACACACACACACACACACACACACACACACACACACACACACACACACACACACACACACACACACGCACACACACACACACAGAAAGAGAGAGAGGGAGAGGCAGAAACAGGCAGACAGACAAACAGACAGACGGAGACAGACAGACAGAGAGACAGACAGAATGACAGAGACAGACAGACAGACAGACAGAAAGACAAAGACAGAATGACAGAGATGGAGTCAGGCATGTGCACATATACACATGCATATGGAGAGAGAGAGAGAGAGAGAGAGAGAGAGAGAGAGAGAGAGAGAGAGAGAGAGAGGGGGGGGGGGGGCAGACAGACAGACACAGACAGACAGACAGACAGACAGACAGACAGACAGATAAAGAAGTACAGACCCTACAACATGATTCCAATACCTGCACGAGCACCAAACGACACCCTAGCTGGCTGGCTGTGACACCATCTCAGTCTGCAACTGACAGTCATTCGGGGATGCTGTTGTTATTATTTTTGTAATTATTATTATTATTTTAATATTATTATTATCATTAATTAATCAATCCACACTCGTTTACACAACGGGCTGCCTACCTGGATAGTGCCAACTGAAGAGCTGCCAGCTGGCGCTTCATTCAGTCGTTTGCTGTGTCATCCAGTCAATATCGTTCTATTTAATATCGTTCACTCAGTTTCCTTACTTCCTTCATTCTTTCCATTTCTCATGCAGGGTACATGCTGTGTGTAACATGTCATCCATACCAACGACCAAACTGGCCTTCTCTTCCGAAAGTTGGTGATGGGATTTTACGTGTGTGCAAGATGTTATGTGTGCGTTCACACGCGGAACCTCGGTGTATAGTCTCATACGGGCTGTATGGGAAGGGAGTCAGAACTAATATTAACTCCAAGGGAACCCCCCCCCCCCACACCCCCCCCCCACCACCCCACCCCCGTACCGAAATAGCCCGGCAGAGATTCGAACCCACAACCCCAGGATCACCAAGATTACGAGTCCGGCGCTGTACCACTGAGCTATTGCGGGTCTCGGTGACCTCTCAGGAAGACCCAGCAGTCCAACAGTCCATTGTCTGTGTCGTGTTGTGTCTCCTGTAGGTGTGATTTGGAGCCTCTTCCAACAGTCCCTTGTCTGTGTCGTGCTGTGGCTCCATTAGGTGTGATTTGGAACCTCTTCTTTGTGTCGTTCTCTTTCATCTGGCCTGGTGTTGCCCAGTCCTCCTCGATACATTATGTCCCCTTGTGTTCCCCCAGCCCTCCTCCATACATTATGTCCCCTTGTGTTGCCCCAGCCCTCCTCGATACATTATGTCCCTGGTGTTGCCCAGCCCTCCCACAATTATATGTCCCCTGGTGTTTCCCAGCCCTCCACGATATTATGTCCCCTGGTGTTGCCCCAGCCCTCCACGATATTATGTCCCCTGGTGTTGCCAGCCCTCCACGATATTATGTCCCTGGTGTTGCCCCAGCCCTCCACGATATTATGTCCCCTGGTGTTGCCCAGTCCTCCACGATATTATGTCCCCTGGTGTTGCCCAGCCCTCACGATATTATGTCCCCTGGTGTTGCCCAGCCCTCCACGATATTATGTCACCTGATGTTGCCCCAGCCCTCCACGATATTATGTCCCCTGGTGTTGCCCAGTCCTCTACGATATTATGTCCCCTGGTGTTGCCCAGCCCTCCACGATATTATGTCCCCTGGTGTTGCCCAGTCCTCCACGATACATTATGTCCCCTGGTGTTGCCCCAGCCCTCCACAATATTATGCCCCTGGTGTTGCCCAGTCCTCCACGATACATTATGTCCCATGGTGTTGCCCAGCCCTCCACGATATTATGTCCCCTGGTGTTGCCCAGTCCTCCACGATACATTATGTCCCCTGGTGTTGCCCCAGCCCTCCACAATATTATGTCCCCTGGTGTTGCCCAGTCCTCCACGATACATTATGTCCCCTGGTGTTGCCCCAGTCCTCCACGATACATTATGTCCCTGGTGTTGCCCCAGCCCTCCACGATACATTATGTCCCTGGTGTTGCCCAGTCCTCCACGATATTATGTCCCCTGGTGTTGCCCCAGCCCTCCACGATATTATGTCCCCTGGTGTTGCCCAGCCCTCCACGATACATTATGTCCCTGGTGTTGCCCCAGCCCTCCACGATATATTATGTCCCCTGGTGTTGCCCAGTCCTCCACGATATTATGTCCCTGGTGTTGCCCCAGCCCTCCACGATATTATGTCCCCTGGTGTTGCCCAGCCCTCCACGATACATTATGTCCCCTGGTGTTGCCCAGCCCTCCACGATACATTATGTCCCCTGGCCATCGGCTGGGCTATACACACCGTGAACTAAATCGCTTTGTTTTCAGTCAGCGTGCCTCGTGTTCGGCTCTCTATGCCGATCTTTATTTTCAATCGTGTTGACTTGTCTTGTGATTCGTTTGTTCTTTTTTTTCTTTTTTTTCTTTCTTTTTTGATTTCTTCTTCTTTTTTTGTGGTTCGCTAACATTTATTTGATATGAGTTTTAAAAGTTTTTTTTTCTTATTGTTATTATTTTTTAAAAATTATAATGTATCTCTTCGGGATTATGTTGTCTCGTTCATGTATGGTTCACGTTAGCATGTTTGTTGTTGTGTTGTTGTTTTGTTTTACGTCTTTCCACATAACGTGATATTAGACGAAAAAAATTGGGACCGGGAAAAAAGGTTAACACAACGAGTCAAAAGAATGAACTTATCTACATCTTTAACACAACAATAGAAAATGCACTTAATCAAAGAAAAAAAAAACAACATCTCACCACTGACTGTTATCTATTATCAGTATTTGCCAAATGGACTTTTAGCTACGCGCAAAAAGAAAAGATATGTTTCACTTGCTGACAGGAAAACATTTTGAATAGGCTGTAGAGACGTATTTGGAATGATTTTTTTCATTACGTTACACAATAGAATGTGGTCATTTGATATGCTATGACCATATATACAATGTACATTTTTTACATACTTTGTCTTAAAACAATCCAATTTCCATCGACAGGTCAAGGAACTTATCTGTCGTTTACGATAAATATTGTGATCGTACTTGCTTAACTTTTCATGAATATTTTTTCATTTCACCGTGTAAACCAAAACAAATTTCCATCGACAGGTCAAGGAACTTATCTGTCGTTTAAGATAAATATTTTGATCGTACTTACTTAACTTTTCATGAATATTTTTTTCATTTCACCGTGTAAACCAAAACACCCAGTTTCTCTTTATATCAAATGAAAAGTAGAAAATTGTACTTTGTCTGCCAAAGTATAGCACTCTTGCACTGACATAGAGACGTTTAGAAAATGCGAATCTGATGATTGTTTTGCTCCTCTCTCTGCTAGAACATCAACCTTTTTATTGTAATATAACCCACAGTGGGAGGGCACCCAAAGAAATGTTATTTCGGTGTCTCTGACTGAGAGGAAATGTACTAAATTATTTATTTCAGTGATCATCTCAGTCGGTTTTTTAATATAAAATTCTTCATTGCAATAAGAACTGACTTCGAATCTACGCATAAAGCAACTTTAAACACATTTTAAGGGTAATCAAAAACAAAATTTAAAGCCATTATTATAGCAGTTAACTCAGCAGTGATTATAGATTTGTTTTTCCAAGATAATAAGATTTTTTTTGTTAAGGTCTTGGATAATGTATGCTACACATGCATTTTCATTGATTAATGAACCATCAGTGTATATCTTACAATGGTTGTAACAGTGATCAGGCAAATGCGTTTTGATATTGGATAACAACAAATTAGTATTTTCAGCCTTTGTTAAATCTGTATCCCCAATATCAAAATGTGCTCATACTAGTTTCCAGGGAGGGATAGGAGACACAATACATCTTTTTGCAATAGATGTAGTTTGATATCTGATGATTCTAAAATCGAGGAAGTATATGTTCTAAGAGTTGTTTGAGGTGATATGTTTTTAGCCCTTTTGGGAAAATCAGTGTCCGATTTAATATTTATTTCAGGGCCTATATTGTTGTCTTTAGTAGAATTTCTTATAACAAACTTGGTGCATGCGAGATTCCTATATTCTTCCAGTGGTAATATCCCAGCAGCACTGTATGTTTTTGTACAAGAGGCATGGACTGGTAGTCCCATGGCTATCTTATATGCTTTGGAATCAATACTTTGAATTTTTTTCAGTAAGTATTTGGGTGCACTGAAGAACACTTCTTGTGCATACGTTAATTTTGATCTAACCAGTGCAGTAGAAAGGTGCAAAAGGGTAACTGTGTCCTGAGCCCAAGCATGCTTGCTAATAATCTTTAATAGATTTAACGTTTTTCGAGCTTTTGTTAGAATATGCTCTATACGAAAATTCCATGACAACTTTGATGTTAAATTTACTCCAAAGAATTTCACTTTTTTATATTTGATGGGTATGCCTTTGACTTGAAATAAAGGTCATATTAACTGGATCAGATCCAGTTTTAAATAACATAATGTGTGTTTTTTCAATTGATATTTGCAAACCATTTTCAGTTATGTAAGCAGAAAAAGTATTTAATTCATTTTGATATAACTTTTAATATAAGTTTGTGATCTGACAGATGTACATGTTTTTAAAGTCACTTTCATCCATATGCATGTGTCATCTGCATATTGGCTAATTCTATATTTTCAGTAATTTTTGTGGGTAAATCGTACATCAGAATACTGTAAAGTAAAGGGGCAATAACAGACCCTGAGGGATGCCCATGTATAATTTTCGTTGACTTTATTCAAGTTTAAAAGGCTGTGCCAGTCTTGAATAAAAGTCACTCTATGTTAGGTTTTCTTACGGGAGCAAGACTTACCCTACTTGTTTATTGTTCGGCGATGTCTTCATTCGTTTTTACTTCAGTATGATCGGCAATTCTTTTCTCTCTCGTTTTTCCCATTCTATGATTTATATTCTTTTATTCTATGCTTTATCGATTTGTTGAGTTTTTTTTCCACTTCCTTTTTCATCATACTTTTTCAGTTTCATTTTTCTCCTTAAAAAACAATAGAACAACACATATACAGCACAGCATGCCAAGATAATAATTTATTGTTTGCATGTGCGTCGGGCTTTTGTGGCTTTGGTGTTTACAATTTCGCTTTAAATGCTAAAGCTTTCAGGTGTATGGGTTTCTGCTTGCTTTGTGATATGCGATTATCCGCATTTGTCAAAGGATTTTCTGTATGATCTGAGTGCATAATGCCTATTTAATACTTTAAATAATAAAACATTTCTGGTGCAATATTTTCTTTGCCAAAGACTTTTGTGTAATGAATTCTGTTCACTTTCGTCAAGATTTCTCTTAGTACACCAGTTGGCTGCATAACGTGAGTCAAGTGACAAATGACAAATGTCTTTATCAAAAGGGTTCGATCATGCATGCAGAGTTCTCTTTGGCTCCATTCCTTTTTCATGGCTGTAAGAGTTTGGAGTCCGTTTTCCCAGTTGCCCTGTGTTTCTACGGTAGTTCTACTTTCAGTTTCATCAAGGAGGTGTCACTGTGTGTGGACTAGTCCATATAAGCTAAACAACATCCACTATGTTTTACGACTACACTGCGCATGATTTAAAGCTGATGGATAAATGAATTAATACTTAAAATGAGAGAAGTTATGAAGAGGATCTAGTGAGCACTACGACTTAGCAGGTGTCAGATCTACGCATTAGCCTAACGTGTTACTCAGACCCTGAGTACCTATCTAACATTGGCTGTGCCGTTATTCCAATTGTACATGAGTGTACACAGTGTGAGGAGTGTACACTGTGTGTGGGCTCGGGCCATGTGTGTGTGCCAGGGTATACGGTGCGCGAGCGCATGTGTGTGTGTGTGTGTGTGTGTGTGTGTGTGTGTGTGTGTGTGTGTGTGTGTGTGTTGTGATGTGTAGTAGTTATGTTCAGTAGTAGTTTTTCCTTTGCAAAGACAGGTCACATTGTTAAACATTATTCACATTGTTGGAAAGACAGGTCACATTGTTAAACAAACACCCCTTGTTGATAGAGCAGCAATGATCAACAACCCGGCCTGTCTACCTGGCAAATCATCCGTGTAAGAAGGCAACATTGGCAGTCAGACCAGCTCTGGCATTTTCATTCCTCACAAGGAAGATTTCACATAAAACGACAATTAGGTTTAGATCGTATAGATCGTGGGTAGTGTCGGTTGAAGAGGAGAAACTCACAAGCCTGGAAACAGAAAAAAGCAGGTGTTCCATCAGCATCACTTTCAGGTAATGAAGTGACTGCTGATGTTACCTTTATTGGGGAATTTAAAACCCTTCCCTTTATTAGCTCGGATTTGCAGAACTGGTTTTAAAATCAATGATAAGTCCCCGGAAAAAAAATTGGTTCCGGGTCACAGAAGCCTATAAGGGAAGCATTTTTGGATAACCAAAAAAAAACCGTTAATGTTTGTTCCTGGTATTTTGACAACGTTTTTTTAAGAAACTATTCTCAAACAGTGGACTATGTTGAGTAAGGATTTTGTTTAATAAGTTACCGAATAGGAGGAAACTTGTCCATTTAGACATAAGGGCCGAGAACAAGTTACACATGCTCAGGGGGTTCTCCCCAAAGTTTTACACCACCCCGGACGGAAGTTGATAATGGTCAATGTAAGGGTTTGCGTTTCGTCGAACGTTTTCCCCCTGGTTTCCATAAATTTGAAAAAGTACCTGTTAAGGCGAAACTATGTATAAAGTCTGTTATTTTGTTATCACCGTCCTCTGTTTATGTATAATTATTTAAACCCCTCGGGAATAATGTTAAACTAATCGTGAAACCCGGGTGCTTAAGCAAAAAACTTCGCTTGAAACCGTAAAAAAAAACATTGAGATCTTTTCTAAAGTTTACCGCTTATTGTGTTAAAACGCTCTCTCTCTTTCTTCTCTTTCTCTCTCTTCTCTCTCTTCTCTCTCTCTCTCTCTCTCTTCTCTTCTCTCCTTAAAGACAATTTTTTTTCTCCTGCAAAGCCCAAATTAAAACAATTCACAGTATCCCCCGTCTTTCTCTCCCCCCCCTTCACCCTCCTCCTCCTCTTTCGCGCTCTCCTTGTTTTTTTCCCCGTTGTCACCCCCATAAATCAAGGTGCAACAATGAGTTGACGTGTTTTGGTTTTTTTTTTTAAAAGGGGAAACCATCTCCCGCAGGACGATTAGTACAAATAATCGAAAGTACTGAAAATGTCGCACCCTGGGGTTAAATGAGGGGTGTTGTGTGGTGTTGTGTTTTGGTGGTGTGTTGTGTGTGTGTGTGTGTGTGTGTGTTGGTGTTATGTACATATGTTTGTTGGATATTTTAATATTATATTATATATATAAAATATTTTTATATCATTATTTAAAATGCCTAAAACAATTTTTTAAGTGCTAAAACCCTTGGAGAGCAACATTATTTAAAACAATTAAAAAGGAATCTTAAAACTCTAAAATTTGTTTAAAAGCGGTTGGCTGCATCGGGGTTTTTTGGTTCCCCCACCGCCGATGTTATATAGCGTGTGGCTCCCGTTTGCGGTTTTTGACGTGGGGTTGGCTGCACGTGTTTTTTTTGGGGCTTTTTAGGGTTTTGTTTTGGGTTGTTCATAACAAGATTTCCCTTTATGCCGCAGTTGTTTATATTTCTGTTTTGGTGTTTAAGTTGCTAAATGTGGTTTTCATAGTGAGAATATAAAAAATTCTTTGACCATTGTACCACCACGTTTTTGGGCGAAAGTGGCCTAAAAGCCCCCTATTCCTGTTCTCTGACAAGTAACCAAAAATAAGGGACCCTACAAACAAAATTACTGTGTAGGGTTATCCGTTTTCAATACTAATTTACTAAATTTTCATAGAGGAAAGTATCTGGGACTGAACACATCCCATAGAGTAACGTAGGGAAAACTAAGCAGTTACTGAACGCGCCCATATACTCGGTGGGTGCACTAGGCTATCCGATTACTTCGCAGTAAGCCGTTAAGGTTAAGTTGCCCTTAGAACAGACAGACAGAGAGGCGGGCCGCACGAACACACACACACACACACACAAAACACACACACACACACACACCTACACACACACACCACACACACACACACAAACACACACACACAAACACACACACAACCCACAACACAACACCACACACACACACACACACAACACACACAAAACACACACACACACACTGTCACGCTCTCTCCACATACACGCACACTATTTAAAAAAATGTGTTCCTGGTTTACAGTGGCATACCCTCACTATGGTGGCATGCTCCCTGTCTACATTGCAGGTGTGCAAAAAATCAATACTGCCGCACTTCTTCCCACCCCCACTCCTTCCTGCCTAGCCCAATTGCACCATATGACGTCAGCCAACATTGCCCGCGTGGGGCGCTCTCACAGCTTGGCCAATCAGCAGCCGCTCAGGCTTCCACTGACATTCTTCCACTGACAGCTGAGCAATCACGACGTGTTTTACTGCGCTGTGTGTGTGTGTACCGGTTTACCGAAGAACAGAATTGTGTATCTTAAAGGTTTGTTGGCTTGTTGAAGACAATATTGTTGACAAAGATACAGCTAGTTTTAATACGTGTTTGGCTATCGATGAGAAAAATGGCGCTGCATTGTTGAAAGTCGGCTGAAGCAAAACAATTCATCACGCGATACTGGGGACTGTGGTGGAAAGACGCGGTGTTTTTCAGTGAAAAAAGGTGTTTGTAAAAAGATTTATGTCGGGTGATAGTGTTTCTTCAGAGAAGAACTATTTAGTACTTCTTCGCAAGAATTAAATCAGGAAATTTCTGAATCGCTAGCAGCTAATGTTGAAAGAATTAGTTGAGTCAGTCAGTGAAGGCAAGCCAACTATTCACATGTCTGCCCGCACAGCGGGCGTTTGCTAACACGTTCCTCGCTATACAGCGAGAGCGCCTCTTTCTCTGTTCTTCATTGCGCTTAACTGGTAGTTGTCTTGAAGGTAGGCGAAGCATGTTGTGAAACCGGATAGAGACTATCTTTAGGTTTGTTGGTTCAAGGAAATGAAACAAGATGTAGCCAGTTTTAATACGTGTTTGTCTATTGATGAGATGGTTTCTTATTTAATAAATGGCGCTGCATTGTTGAAAGTGGCTGAAGCAAACAAACCATCACGCGTTGATTGTTGGACGACTTGGGCAAT
>CM031628.1:51469134-51480702 GCA_018398815.1 Conus ventricosus | reverse complement strand
TTTTTTTTCAAAAAAAAGGCCCCCCCCTTTTTTTGTTTTTCCGAAAAAATGGGGCCAAAGGGGAAAAAAAAACTGCCCCCTTTTTCCTTTTTTGGGCCCCATAAAAAAAAGTTTTGGGGGCATCAACTGTTTCATTCTGAATTTTTTCCAAAAATTTTTTTTTCCCAGGAAGGTTTTTTTTTATTGGGGTTTCTCAGGGTCATTTTAAATTAAATTAAATTTAATTAATTTTAAAATTTTTTTTTTTTTTTGTTTTTTAAAAAATGAGCGCGAAAAGATTTTACCAATCTTGTATACCATTCTCCCGTTTTTTGGAGGCCAAAGATAGGATACACAATGTTTGGTAAAAGCTTGTTAAAAATTTAACCGAGATCTTGGCAAACTGACTTGAGGTTCAGAAAAGAAATTGATCATTACATTTTCGTTTGCTACAAAAGATTTTTGTTAAGAAAGGGAAATAATTCCAGACGTATAATATTTTAAAATAAAAAATACATTTATAAAAATGGCTTCATTCGAAATTGTGATAGGCGGCGCTGTGGATGTGCTTGTTTTAGGGGGAAGTAATTAGCATTTAGTAAACAAAAACTAATGAAGAAAAAAAAAAAGGGACTAAAAAGCTATGGAGAACTGCGTGCACAAGATAACTATGAAAAGCAGAGAATTGAGCGTTGGTTTTTTACGATAAACTGAAAAAACGGGAAATCGTACACATTTAAAAGATGTTGACCAGGCAATAAAAGAATATTACTTGAAACAGGAAACCAATCGGACATTGCCCCTCCAAAATTCAGTGATTTTATCCCCATCAAAAAAAAAACAAAAGATGCAAAAAAATCGTGTTTATTGTCTTTGGTATGACCTTTTGTGTATTTTGTTGAATAATTTTGGCTGATAAAAAATGAAAAAAACTATTATTCCCCAAAAAAATTTTGGAAGGGGAAATCACGGCAATAAAAAAAGCAAACCCAACCCGGGGGAGTCGGGAAACAAACAGCAAAGGAATGGTTATCTAAACAAAGCGTTTTGGAAATTTATTTCCCTGCACCAGAGAAACGAGCCCGCATTTTGTAAATACTTTTCCCGAAGACCCCACAAAGGGATCTTTATTTTACCTATGATACGATTAGACAAAAAAGATTTAAGTACGCACTCAAGTTTTTGACATAGTTCAAGATACAAAGTGCAGAAAACCTTAACAAAAAAGAGTGCTTTGCTGTTGCTGTCGTATCAGTGATATCCCAACGGGGGCCCGTAATTATCTCGTGTTTCAAGTCGAGGGGGAAAAAAAATTTTTAAAGGGCCCGGTGATCAATTATTGTTAAAAAAAAGAGTTACCTTAAAAGGGCTCCAGGAGTTCAAGATCAAAAATTTAATGAAAATTTTAACAACAGTTTCTAAAAGATTTTTTTCCTACCGTATCACGAGAGTGATTGGAATTCCCCAACACAGAAGGGGTTAAAAGCTCCCCTCATTTTTGCGGCAAGAATAACGAAGAATTTTAAAGGGCTAAAACCAGTAAAAAGCAAAAAAAAAACAAACAATAGAAGTTGTTGAAGGAACGCCAGTTACCCGGAAAAAAACTTTTACCATTTGGTTTAAAAGAAAAGGTCCTTTTTTTTACGGGGGAAAAGCGAAGGGGACACTCGCATCGGGAAAACCGACCCAGTTGGAGTTTGATCCATATGAAATAAAAAAAATTGTAAAAATAAATCCCCCCGTGTATTATTTACGAGAAACTGACAAAACAAAACAAACCACTCCTAAAAGATCTTTTGTGAAGGGAATGCAGATAACCCCACCAGACCAGTTCCATTTGCTTAATTAATTTAAAAAAATTTTTGAGACAAAAAGGGAAGCACAGAGAAAAAAGAAATGATAAAGGAAGAGACCTTAGAATTAATAGGGTATTTGATACGGTTTACTATTAAGGAAACATTTATGAGGTTCATCAACACATGCTAAACCACCCGTCCCTACAGCCCAAATCCCAAATTTTGATTATCGATATGGGAAAAAAATATCTTGAAATAAAAAAAAAAAAATTCGAACACAAAAGCAAAATGAAAAACAATTTGGCAATTGGTAATGATATTTTGGCTTATAATAAAACTTGGGGAAAAAGTTTTCCCCGGGCCCCGTACTGTACTTTTTGGGCCCTTAAAAACCAAAAACCCCTTAATCACTTTCCCCAGTTGCTTAATTTTTTTAATTTCAAAAATATATTTGAGTCAAAAATGGAAGCTCAGGACGAAAGCAAGAATGATAAAGGAAGAGCCTTGAAAAATACGGGAATCTTTTGATACGGTTCTCTTTTGGGAAAACATTTGCAAGGTTTCCCCAAATACATGCTAAAAACCCCGTCCCCTAAAACCCCAAAAACCCCCCAAAAAATTTTGATTATCGATGGGGGAAAAGAATATCTTGAAAAATAAAAAAATTTCGAACACATCAAGCAAACATGAAAAAAAATTTGGCTGAATTGGATGAAAGATATGATGATCTTATAAAAAAACTTGGGAAAAATAAAAACCCTTCGATGAACCCCTCAGTGAAGAAAAAAATATATTTATGTTGTTCCCGTCCCCGATTGCATTAAAAACTCGGGATTAAAAAATATCGTTTGGTTTGTTCTATCAAATGCTCTTTGTTAAAAACGTTGTTTTTGATTCATGTGTTGATCAGTTTTACGTTGTTTTGGTGAAAAGTTTATTGTCAAACAATGCTTCTTTGTAGTGTTGCAACAGTTTGACTGCACACAGGAGTTTTCCTTTTTTGCTTTCTAAGGGTTTTTCCCCGGGTCGATATACTGTAATTTTCGCCTTTAAAACCAAAAAACTCCTTGTCCCACCCCCAGAAAATTCATCCTTCATCTTTCCTAAACCTTCTTTTTAACGGATGAATGAAAAGGGGAAAATCTTTGGGGTAATCAGATGTTCTTCCATCCGCATGCCCTTTAGCCACTTTTTTTATGTTTTTTTAGAGTCTTCAGTAGGGAAATCTATAAAAAAAATTTTGTATCTGGGAAAGTACTTGGATTGGATACGGGGGTTTAAAAAGTAGTATAAAGAAATTCTAACATCAAAAGTTGTAATTTGCCCAAATTTGACTTTCTTTTTTTCATCATTTCCCAAAAACCCCTCTGAAATCTTTAAAGTCCTGATTTTTTGGTTTTGAAGTCGCTTATTCCTCTTTTCTTTGGTGCCCCATCGGTTTTTGCGCTTGTGGGTTTTCCCATAGTCTTTCCGAAACGCTGTTTTTTCTCAGCTTGAAAAGTTTTTTTCTGAAGCTTGTGGTTTTGTTCTAGAAGTGTTCTTCTGATGTATGGTTTCATGAACTGTTTTTGTCAAAAGCAATTTACGTGAACTGCTTCAACTTTAACCATGTTTTAAAATAAAATTGTAGAAGTCTGAAAGACAGCAAATTTTTTTTTTTGCCGCGAAGTTTTGGCAAAAGTTTGGGGCTCTCTTGGATTCATTTTTGACTTTCGCTGCTAATGGGTAGTCTTTATGTGGTCAGGGAGTTCATGGGATATTCTAAGAAACTTCTAGAAAAAACCCCCGTGTTTGGGGTTTTTAAAACGTTAAACCCCTTTTATTCCCTTTTAAATTTATTCGTCCGGGGCCCAGTGTCATTTTAATTACGTAAGGGAAAAGTGTTTGTGCCATTGCCCATCCTTAGATTTTTTGCATCTTTTCATGAGATGTTGCCTTTTATTTGGATCTTGTGCCGTATTTTTTTGTTTGCTTTAAGTAATGATGCGACGCCTACTTATTCCTCCCGCAATCCTTTTTTCAATCATTAAATCATTGGTAAACTGAAATAAATCAATCTTTACCAGTATCTTTAAGAAAGCGTCCCAACTATCCGGGCGCGAAATGTTGCGCGGGATCCGCCTATAAGTTTATGCGGGTCTTTTTTAAAATTTTCAAAGATGGCCGCCAACAAAAAAACGTCACCCTTTTAAGTGGAATCAGATATTTCCCCCATTGTTTTAGAATCAAATTCCCCGCATCTTGAGCATGTGGTAATCAGAATCACTGATGCCCTTTCCTCTAAGACTAGAAAAGAACGATCTTTAGGTGGAAGTGTATCTTCGTAAAAACCTTTTGCCAACTGTTCTTGTTCAAAAGGGTAAACCCCCTTTCTAACAAGAGTTGGGCAAAATTTTCTTCTGTTATTGGGGGACTTTAAGGACTAGCCAGTACTCAAATGATCCATCAGGTTTTGATAGAGTCAAAAAAAAGACATTTTATTTAAGTAAAAACCATGTACTTTTTGATGATGGCAAGCAAAACCCCCTGAAGCCCCTGGTTACGCTTGCATTAAAAGATGAGAGCGTAACTCGCGTTATGAAAAAAAGATGGGCAGTTCCCATGTCTTAGGATCAAACTTTAGTTGAAGATTGCATTTACTGTGCGTGCCCTTGAATTTCCGCTAATTGATCTGGTTCTTACTGTGGTTTTACTCTTGGGCGTTAGCTCAAAACCCACAAATCCAACAATTGTAGCTGAGTCATAATGTTTTTGGTCTTCAGACGTCATTAGTTTTTGTAGGTTTAGTTATTGAACGGCGTTACGCAGTTGCTGCTGCATTCTAGGAATGTTTCTGCGCGTGGGGTCCTTACCCAAATTTGGTTCTGAATGGACACATTAAAACTAACAATGAAAAAAGCTGGGGAACAAATCTGGTGTTACTCTTTAAAGACATTTTTTGGGGGAAGTTTCTGGGGGGTTGGCCCCTCAAAAGGAAAAATAATTCGAGTCGCGTAAACAACTATGGACTGTTTGCAGTCGTTTCCAGTTTTAAAAACAACTTTAAATCCGTGGGGGGCTTAATTGTTTCTTTATTACAGTCTACGAACTTTTACAATGTTTTTATATGTTAAGCGCGGCGGAAAGAGGGAATTTTGTTAAACTTTCTAAAAAATTTTCTTGTTTATTTTTTTGCTTAAAAGCATGCCCCAAAAAATTACTCTTTTTCGTATCAATTTGGGTAGTGGGGTACCCCCTGTTGGCGAAAACATGTAGTAAGTCCATGGTTTTTGGCGGATCGCCTATTGTTGGGCTGTTTTTTTTTTTTAGACCTCAATGGCACCAAATTTGTTTTCTAGACCATGTGTAGTATTGGGCAGTTATTGGTTTGTTTTGTTCTTAAATGATCAATTTGTCCACGCTAACAGGAAAGGTATTCCATAAATTTAAAGTATTGATGTAAGGCTCATAGTTAAAACTCTCTCTGCGGTTTTACGGGGTAATGCAGCCTTGCAAGAACCCCCCAAATGAAACATTTGTTGTCGAATTCTTTATGTTTAGAACTGTCTTTTCGTACTAAGGGGGAGGGGTGAAAAGTAAGCCCTTTCCCACAAACGGTGCATTTAGCCCGTTTTAAACGATCTCTAAAACTTGCCCTCTGTCCAACCCGGCCCCTCATTTTTGGGTTTTTAGCGGCCACATCAACTGTGTAAGCGTTGGTTGCCCAACCCGGTGTTAAGCATTAGGAAGAAAAACCTGTTTTTTGTTGAGACCCAGATTCTAGATTTTCTTCATTTATTGTTTTTTTGTCGATTAAAAAGTACATTACTTTAAATGGCGGGTTATTGTTGTTTACCGGCTTGGAAAAGGGATGAACAACATTGCCCCGTACGTTTGTTGGATTATGACTTCTAGTTAATATCATTTAAAAATTTTGACAAGCTCTTCCTTAAGCATTTCCTTTTAAACAAATTTGGGGGGCCTTCAATTCCTAGCCCTGTTGAGTTTTCTTTTCTAAATAAAATATTATTTAAAATTTTTTAAAAAAAAAAACGTCCCAAAGTCGTTTAATCAGAAACAATCAACGTCTTTTTGGCTTGGACTCATAAACTAAAGATAAACGCCCTTTGATGTTGTTTTGTGGGTTTAGAACAGTTTTAAAGTCTGTTACTTTTTTTTTAAAAATTCCTTTTTTATTGCTCGGTGTCTGGCTGTTTAGAAAAACTTGCCCTTGCCTTTTTTTGAAGATCAAAAATTTGTCTTTTTATAGTCATCAAAATCAGCTGAAACGCCCAATTTTCATCCCTGATGTTTGAGTCAATAGCGCTTTTTTATTGTTATTTTTAATGAACTAAGTTTAGGTTTTAGTTGAAACCCTAGCTGTGTGCTTTGGGGGTTTAGTTTTTTTTTTTTTTCTAGCAGCACTTACAGCTAATGAACAAGGCCAGAGTTAAAGAAAAACCCCTGGGTAAAGCTGCGGGTGCACAACACCTGTTTAAAAAGACAACACTTGTCCTGCTGTAGTGCACTTTATGTTGTGTTCCGTATTCTATGTAAAAAGCATTTAAAGGGAGCAGAAAACCTTTGTTTTGGTTTTTTCTGTATTTTGAAAGGGCCCGCTCTGTTTTGTTGATTTGTGTAATGTTTTAATCTGAAGGGTTTTTTTGTTTGGGGGGTTCTACTACCTTCTTTTGGTGACTCTGTGGGCACTTTTTGGGAAAATGAAAAGACTGCTTTTTTTTTGAATAAAATAATTTTGTAAGTATATCTTTTAATTGTTTTCTTGAATATTAGCTGCGCTCATTTTTAAAAACAAATATGAATTTAAATGGTTTATCGCATTTTTCTTTGTCAATTTGATGTTTATTTCGTCTTAAAGCTTCCACTTCCGTAAAATGTTTTCCTTGTTGCCCTTTGGTCAATCCATAAACCTATTTCGTTTTTAAATAATATCGAGTCGTGAAGGGGTAGTCTTTTGACACAAGGTTATGTTGGCCCTTTTGCCTCCCCCCTCCGAACAATTTTCTTTTTTCTCAAATGGGATAAGGTTTTAAACCCCCTAGCGAGGTTTTTTTAGGTACCCCAATTGAACATTACTTTCGTTATTTTTTGGATTAAGAAACTTTTCAGTTTGTCTTTCAAATGGTTCTTATCTTCGCACAGCAATAAAATACCTTTGGTGATCTTTCTGAGGGCACAAAAAATAAATTTCCCTATGTGTCTGCCTGATTTTAGGATGTGGAAAGGTGAATCATTTTGTAATTTTGTAAATTTTTACTGATATTTTGCTCAATCAGCCTTGCTAAGTGAGGGTTGCTAACAAAGTCAAAATTTTAGCGCGATGTCGAAAAAACTGACTTTGCTTCGGTGTCTTTAGATTTTAACACGTTTTTATTCATTAAATTAGTTCAATTTTACAAACGTCTTTTAAAGCTCCTTGAAAGTAGGGCTGCCCACTTAACAACTCAAACTAAGGGATGGAAAAAAAGATTTCCATCGTAAATTAAAGTACTTTCTTTTTACCGTCTTTAGCATCTCCGCGCCTATTCTGTGTTTTGGTTCATTATTTTCGATTCCTTGAAAAGCAAGATCTCCCTTTCTTTTTCCGGTTAGCCATAGACAAAATGGGTTCAAAATTTTCGGGATTTTGTAAAGAAAAATTTCTTGCCCCTCGTTTTATAGAAATTTTCTTAACAATTGGCCCCCTCCCAGATTTGGACAATGTCCTGTTTGGGTCGTTATTTGAGTTCTATTTTTAAAAATAAGTCGGGGCAGAGCCTGGCACAATCATTTCCCTCCTGGTCTGGAAATTTGCGTAAGAATTTATCTGCATCAATAGTAGGGATTATTTGGAACAATAAATTCCGTTTATTTCCCTTTCCCCCAAAAAGGGTTTTCAGTCTTCTTTGCCGGTCAAAAATTGAACCTATTTTGCGACATTTTTATAAAAAAAAATAAAAAATTAATTATTTAAAAACATGGCAGGAAAATTTAAGGGGAAAAAGATTATGATGTTTTTTATCCCGGGACGACATGAGTGAAATGCCACAGCACGTCCGGCCTCAAAGTGGCACGAATTTAAAAGAAACCTAAGGTCATACATTTTACAGAAATTTAGGCAGAACTCCCGAATTTATAGCCCCTGAGATTTTTGAAATAAAAGGCGGGTTTTTTTATGTGACAAGACAAGGGCAAAAGTGTTTGTTACGATAAACGAGACCCCCCAAAGTTTTTAGGGAGAATACAAATTTGACAAAGAAAGTGGGCGAACGAAATCCCTTGGATTTTTAAACCAAAATTAAAGGGGGGGGGCGTTTCTTAAAAATTCAAAAAACGCTACAAAATTCCAACAGTAACCAAAAACAAAAATGGAACTTAAAGAATTAAAACAAACGGCAGGTGAAAAAAATAAATCATAGAATCAGAAACCAGTTCTTCGAAGAAACGCATTAAAAACAATTGATGTTTCTTCATTGCCCATGAGGAATTATTGCCCTTTTTCGTATTTTAAAAACCTTTTAGGGCGAATTAATAAAAAATTCAGCAAAACTGACTGAACTAAATGAGGTATTTAAAGAGAAAAAAAAAAAACCCTTGAGGTGATGACGCCAATTAGGGCTGTATTAAAGAAAGAATAACAAAAAAAAAAAGAAATTTAAGAATAAAATCATCAAGAAAAGAAGTGTGTCTATAACCCAGAACAATTACGAACTCAAGTGAGCAGAAAAGAGAAAAAATATCCAAAAAAATTTTATAGGAAAACACACACTGGCAGAACGAATCAAAAATGTTTAGAGGCAAGGGTCACATTTGGGAAACGTTTTTAAAAGGTTAGGTTTTGCAAAATACCTGGTGATGGTATTAAGGCGGCGGTGGTCAAAGTTAGGGGTCCACCCCCCATCACCTCCCTCGCGCTGATAAAACATGGGGAAAAAAAAAAAACTTTATCATCTTGCAAGTTTTAAAAAAATTTGCCCGTAAAGCCCTGGGCGCTTTACCGGGTATTTAGGGGGGTTTTTTAGCTGGCTTTTTTTTTATGAGGCAAGTAGTTGGTTTTTGGCGAGCATTTGGAATTATTTTCTTAAAAGTTGGGTTAATTTTTTGTAAGATAAAGACCCGTAATCCTAGGCCCGTTAAACCAAAAACAGTGCTGTCTTTTCTATTCATGGGATTTTTTTTTGACTTCAACGGTCCTGGGGTTTGGACCACGGGGATTGGATGGCTTTTCTTTGGGGGGTTTTTTGTTTGTTTTTGCTTGCAATATTATGGTCAGATTTTTTCGTTTTTCCCACCCTTTTGTTCATTGCCTGCCCAAAGGGTTTCATTATTGTAGTTTTTTATTGCCTATTGGGTTGAGGTAGAGGGGAGCAGTATAAAACCCGTGCCAACAGCAAAGCTACTTTCGATCTTGCGTATTGTAAAAAAAATTTTGGGACCTTTTTATACTTAGGTAAAAACAACTGTAGAATAAATGGCGTCCTCTAAATTTGCAAAATAATGTTTTTGTGCATCAAAACCAGTAGAAAGGGTCGTTTTGCTCGATCTGTTTGTGCTTGCGAACTGCAAACACCAAAGTAGTGAACAGAGTCGTTTTTTCGTTTATTTGCTTTAGTTAGGCCTTAGAAGTGTCTAAGATTAAAAAGTTGTCCATGTGTTTTTTGCCTTGCTCTATGGCCCCAGGTGAAACAGCTGTGCCTGAGAGAAAAATTGTTTGGAGGATTCCGTTAGTTTCTTTCTGTGCATGCCCAAAATAAGGGGGGCCTAGCCATGTTAAGATCCAACTTTTGTCTAAAGTCTGTCTTGACCTTTATTTAAAAAGTTACAGTCCTTTCAAAGCCTTCATGTTTTCTGTTGCTGAATGGATTAACGGTTTTTCATTTTGGGAAAGGCGCTTGCGTTCAGTCAAAATACGCGAAGGTTAATAGAAATGAAAATCTGTCCTGCCTAACCAAAGGATCGGGTGATTTAAATGTCAGATACTTCTTCTTCTTTTTCTTCCCAAAAATACTGGTTATCAAAAACGGGGTAGGTCACCCCCGTTGTGCACAAAAACGCAAAGTTTAACGGGGTTTTGTAAACGATCGGGGGCTAAACCACATTCCGGGGTGTGGTCGTTTTTAATAGGAGGGTTAAGATATCTGTTTAATGGAGTACTAACCTTTACTTGAAAGGCGTCAGACTGAGTCTCAGAAATGACAAGGGTGTCAGTTGTTATATTTTTAAGATTGTAGTGGGGCCCCCAACAGAATATTTTGCGCCAGTATATTTGAATGCACTCATTTTTATTTCTTTTTAAAAAAATGTTTTGTAACAATAACAACTCAAGACCGCCCTTCGTTTTTAGAACATGTATTGAAAACGATTGCGGAACCAAAGGGTCGCGCCCCATGAAATATTCTACAAAGTCTTTATGGTTTAATATAACTGAATCCAAGGAGAATAATAAGTTTAAAAAAATTTTTATAATGCAGGAAAATTAGTTAGCCAGTTAACAATACCTGATGGTTATTACGGGTTTTGCTCACTAAAAGAAGCATGAGTAACTTGGGACATTACTCTAAAACTTAACAATGCAAATCTAAAAACAATGTTGGCCTTCAAACCTGAAAAAGAAGAAGTAGGTTACTATTGTTGATAGAGAGCTAGCTAAAATGTTAGGCTTTACACTCCCAATCGACCCACTCATATTTTTTAGTGTTACACCAGACAAAACTACTTATGAGGGGGAAAGTCCGCTCGATCTTGCATTACATTATTACTCTATGTTCATTTGGATGAGCTGAGCATGATAAAAAATTATATGTTGGAAGGCCCTCAACTGTTTTAAGAGCTTTTTCCGTCAGGGAAAGCTCCCATATTGCGATTATGAAATTATACAATTCCCAAATTTTTCAGTTTAAAAGTTTTAGTTTGTGGGAGGGTCAGATCATTTAATATAAAAATCACAGACAAAACGGGGGAAAGTTGTGAAATGTGATAACCTAACACATTGTTTTAGAAATAAAATAATTAGTTGTTCTAAAAAAGTCGCGTGGGCCAGAAGAAATCAGGAGTTAATTAGCGCCTGTGAGGTGTATAACTTTAGAATTAAAAGACCTTGCGACGTTGCGGACTTTGAACAGAATGGTGAGATAGGCGCTTTGTATGGTTTGAGTACACTAAAGATGGTGATTATAAACGCAAAGAGGTTGGCGACAACAAAAGGTTTCCTAAACTAGAACAACTACGCAATGTAGAAGCAAATAATGTGGCCAGTATGAATATAAAATAGTTCGAAAACCTGACAGCAAATGGCACTTAGACCATTTTAGAATGGGACATAAAATTTGAATTCATAAGCCCATTTACATTTTTTGACCGTCAAAAAAGTTTCAGAAAAGCATTCAAAATCTGGCCCTTTACATGTAAGTCTTATGCCAGAGGACAATAGTCGAAAAGAGATTGAAATAAAACCGTATGGGAATAAAAAGTACATCCTCCACAGAAAGAGAATCAGTTTTGAAAGATGCTTCTACAAATTTACAATTCATTCCGCAAATGAAATTGGAGACACGTTCACAATAATTTTTGAAATTTCTGTCTTAAAGATGTGGAGAGGGATGGGTTGTGGGCGTTAGTGCGTCCTTCTAAAGGAATTCTAATTAGCTGTCAAAACTTAGACGTTGAAAAACTTAAAGTTACTGTCGTCATTCTTCACAATGGTGAGGATATTAAGGTCATAACAAGCAAAAAAATTTAATATTAGTCTAAATAGAAACAATCTTACAGAACTGAATTGGATTAATCTTACACATTTAGATCTTATAGGGTTTTA
>CM031628.1:51430740-51465634 GCA_018398815.1 Conus ventricosus | reverse complement strand
ACCATCTCTCTAAAAATGACGAAGTCCACGCGCCCCTAGACAGAAAGTAGTTTTCCACGGTGAACAGTGAACCGTTGCGCGTTCAGCAGCTTCGTGGTGGCGAAAATTCTCGCTTGCTAATGCTAGGTTCACACGAGAGCAACTTTTACTGCCAACAAATAGACCCCAAAAGTTGCCAACTCAATGTGCAACAAATCAAAAATAGATTTTGGCCAAAGTTGCTTCGTCATATGTGAACGCAAGAGGCAACTATATGGCAACTCCGTAGCTCCGCCCCTTTTTTTTGCTGGCTTGGCCTACGTGCGCGACCTACTTTCCTTGTAGTTGCCACGTAGGTTGCAACTTTTGCAAGCAACTTCTGGAAAAGTTTGCCAGCTTTGTTGGCTCGGTTGATGGTCAGTGAAAAAAACCTATCTATCACACAAGCAGCAATAGCAAAGTAGAAAATTTTCTCCAAAACTTTGGCCCTTTTATACTGTTCCGACGACAACTCACCGAGGTTGCATGCATGTTGCCGACACGACAACAAAAAGTTGTCATGCAAGCAACAAAATTCGTGATTGCATGCGTGTGGAAAAAGCGAGAAAAGCGTGGCGGCACGTGCCGCTTTTTTGTCGCACGCATGCACTTCGCTCCGCCCCTTTTTTGTTGCCTACCGGATATACTTGTTGCCAAGCTGTTCACACAAAAGCAACTTGAAGTTGTCATGCAAAAGTTGCCAACCCCACCAAAAGTTATATCTCCCGACGTTTCAACTTTTGGCTGTGACAACTTCATAGGAACTTTTATTGGGAAAATCCAATGGGTCTAATTGGTTTATAAGAGTTGCTGTAGTGACAACTTTTGAAGCAACAATGTAGCAACACATAGGCAACTTGGAGTTGCCACCCATTGTTGCCTCATTGTTGCACTCGTGTGAACCAGGCATTAGCGATGTGTCAGCATCTCTCAGCTCACCGTTAGTGGCGTGCAAGACTAGGTAAAGACGAGAGATCGCTAGACTGTCCTCTATCAGAAGTGGGTGCCAAACATAACCTCCACTGGCGGGGTAAGAACGAAAACAAAGCAGGGAACAGTACAGAAAAAGGAAAGAATGATTGAAGGATTGTTCAAACGAACATGACGAATCATAGTTCCTGTAACATTCAGTTATTATTATTATTAGTAGTAGTAGTAGTAGTAGTAGTAGTAGTAGTAGTACTGTTATCATTTTTATATTGATATTCTCTATTATTATTATTATTATTATTATTATATTATATTAATTATTATTATTATTATTATCATTATGTTATTATATTGTTATTATTATTATTATATTATTATTATTATATTATCATTATTATAAAATAGCAATAATGATAACAATAATTATTATTATAATTATTATCATATCACTGTATATCGTCCATACAATTAAAAAACAAATTACAATTCCTAATGAGCGTAGTTTCTTAATCTTTGTTTCAGTCAAAATGAAGCATATACAATCAAAGAAACAAATTAGGATTAAAAAAAAAAAGTTGTCACAATGGGATTCGAACCCACGCCTGGAGAACCAGACTGCGACCTGAACGCAGCGCCTTCGACCGCTCGGCCATCCTGACATTAGAAACAATGTGCTCAACCAAGGGAGTTAACAAGTTTGCGTTGTTCCAAATGCTGTTCGAAGTCGTTGACGCAAACTGTTGCACAACACCTCTCTAAATATAGACCAAAGTCCGCGCGCCCACTAGGCAGGAGGTCGTTTTTTCACGGTGAACAGTGAACCGTTGCGCGTTCAGCAGCTTCGAGGTGGCGAAAATTCTCGCTTGCTTTGCGATGTGTCAGGTGGATCAACCTTGGGCTTCTTGCGACGAAATCTTGTAACTGCCCACAGGAATGTCGCCGCCTTGCCTACATTGCACTCGTCAGGTCACTCTTGAGTACGGCGCTGTGGCATGGGATCCATTCCACAAAGCAAGACATCGACCAAATTGAAAAGGTCCAACGATTAGCTGCCCGCTTTATTTGCATAATTACAGAGACAGGGACCCAGGCTGTGTCACTAAGATGCTACAATACCTCCAACTGCCACCTTTGGAGGACCGCTGAAGACAGCTTCGACTCACATGCTGTACAAGATTGCCGGCGACCTAGTCCCTGCCATACCAGCTGATACCTTCCTCACCCCCAGCAGATCAGACCAGGCGGAGAATTAAACCAACCACATTTACAGACTGTGTAAGCCAAAACCCCTACAAAGGCAGATCTACAACAACAATAGAGCCTTAGTCATACAGTCCACTGCAACTGAACAATACAGAAACTCCTTTTTCATCCGAACTCCCCAGGAATGGAACCTCTTGGCAATAACACCATCCAACAGCAGAATGCCAGTGCCTTCTCCACCGCACTAGGCAGGGTTGAGGCGGCCATTTTCCACCACTAACCCGCCAACACCCCTCCCCCTCCCCCCCATATCCCCCTCTGTTTTTAATCTTTTAGAGTCTTACGCTGCGCAACCAGTTGTGTAATAGCCATTACTGGCTCCTACAACTAGCTGCCAACCAACACCACAGGCGGAGATCCAGATCCAGATCCAGATCTCTCAGCTCACCGTACTGGCGAGCAAGGCTAGGTAGAGACAAGAGATTACTAGACTGTCCTCTAGCAGAAGTAGGTGCCATACATAACCTCCACTGGTGGGGTAAGAATAAAAACAAAAGCAGGGAACAGTGCAGAAAATTAAAGAATAATTGAAGGATTGTTCAAAATGAACATGATGAATCACAGTTTGTGTATCATTCACTCATTATTATTATTATTATTATTATTATTATATTATTATTATTATTATTATTATATTATTATTATTATTATTATTATTATTACTATTATTATTACTGTTATCATTTTTAGATTGATATTCTCTACTATTATTATCACTATTGTTATTATTATTGTTATTATTATTATCATCATCATAACAATGATAAAAATAGTAATAATGATAATAATAATTATCATTATCATTATTATCATATCCATGTATATCATCCATACCAATTTTTTTTAAATTACAATTCCTAATGAGCGTAGTTCTTAATCTTTGTTTCAGTCGAAGTGATAATAATAATCATCATCATCATCATTATCATCATATCACTGTATATAGTCCATACCAATTTTTTTAAAATTACAGTTCCTAATGAGCGTAGTTCTTAATCTTTGTTCTGTCGACAGCCCTGATGTGGCCCTTTGCAGTCGGCTGGGCTATAAGCAACATTATCTTATCTTGTTTCTGTCGAAATGAAGCATATACTGATCAAAGAAAAAATTAGGATTAAAAAAAAAGTTGTCAGAAGTGGGATTCGAACCCACGCCTGGAGAACCAGACTGCGACCTGAACGCAGCGCCTTGGACCGCTCGGCCATCCTGACATTAGAAACAATGCGCTCAACCAAGGAGTTAAACAGGTTTGCGTTCCAAATGCTGTTAGAAGTCAGAACGAATGTCGGCGTCTGAAAAGTCAGGTGAATGTCGGCGTCTGAAAATGCACCTTAACTGCGAGCGAGGCTAGGTAAAGGCGAGAGATGGCTAGACTGTCTTACAGGCCTTCTTGCAGAAGCAAGTACCAAATATAACCTCCATTGACAGGGTAAGAATGAAGACAAAAGCAGGAACAGTACAGAAAAAGGAAAGAATAACTGAAGGATTGTTCAAAATGTACATGATGAATCATAGTGTGTGTATCATTCACTCATTATTATTTTTATTATTATTATATTATTATTAATTATTATATTATTATTATTATTATTATTATTATTATTATTATTCACTCGTTATTATTATTATTATTATTATTATTATTATTATTATTCACTCGTTATTATTATTATTATTATTAATTATTATTATTATTATATTATTATTATTATTATTATTATTATTATTATTATTATTGTTATTATTATTATTATTATTATTGCTGTTGTTGTTGTGTTGTTATCATTATTATTATCATCATCATCATTATTATTATTACTATTATTATTCCTATTATCATGTTTACAGTTATATCCTCTAATATTTTTATCATAATTGTTATTATTGATATTCCTATTATTATCATTATTATATTATTATTGTTTTATTATTATTATTATTATTATTATTATTATTATTATTATTATTATAACAATAATAATACTGATAACAATGAAAAATAGTGATGATAATAATAATCATCATCATCATCATTATCATCATATCACTGTATATAGTCCATACCAATTTTTTTTTAAATTACAGTTCCTAATGAGCGTAGTTCTTAATCTTTGTTTCTGTCGAATGAAGCATATACTGATCAAAGAAAAAAATAGTATTAAAAAAAAGTTGTCAGAAGTGGGATTCGAACATACGCCTGGAGAACCAGACTATGACATGAACGAAACGCCTTGGACCGCTCGGCCATCCTGACATTAGAAACAACGCGATCAACCAAGGGAGTTAAACAGGTTTGCGTTCCAAATGCTGTTAGAAGTCAGACGAATGTCGGCGTCTGAAAAGTCAGGCGATATGTCGGCGTCTGAAAATGCACCTTAACTGCGAGCGAGGCTAGGTCAAGGCGAGAGATCGCTAGACTGTTCTTGCAGAAGCAAGTACCAAATATAACCTCCATTGACAGGGTAAGAATGAAGACAAAAGCAGGAACAGTACAGAAAAAGGAAAGAATAACTGAAGGATTGTTCAAAATGTGCCTACATGATGAATCATAGTTTGTGTATCATTCACTCATTATTATTATTATTATTATTATTATTATTATTATTATTATTATTATTATTATATTATTATTATTATTATTATATTATCATTATTATTGTTGTTGTTGTTGTTGTTGTTATCATTATTATTATCATCATCATCATCATTATTATTACTATTATTATTCCTATTATCATGTTAACAGTGATATCCTCTAATATTTTTATCATAATTGTTATTATCGATGTTCTCTATTATTATCATTATTTTATTATTATTGTTGTTGTTGTTGTTGTTATTATTATTATTATTAACATTATTATTATTATTATTATTATTATTATTATTATAACAATAATTATACTGATAACAATGAAAAAGTAGTGATGATAATAATAATCATCATCATCATATCACTGTATATAGTCCATACCAATTTTTTTTTAAATTACAGTTCCTAATGAGCGTAGTTCTTAATCTTTGTTTCTGTCGAAATGAAGCATATACTGATCAAAGAAAAAAAAATAGGATTAAAAAAAAATTGTCAGAAGTGGGATTCGAACCCACTCCTGGAGAACCAAACTGTGACCTGAACGTAGCGCCTTGGACCGCTCAGCCATCCTGACATTAGAAACAATGCGATCAACCAAGGGAGTTAAACAGGTTTTGCATTCCAAATGCTGTTAGAAGTCAATGACGCAAACTGTTGCACAACGTCCCCCACTGTTTTTAAATCTTTTTAGATCTTAGACGCTGCGCAACCTGTGTAATAGTCCATTACCAGGCTCCTACAACTACCGCCAACCAACAACCCAGCGGAGATCCAGATCCAGATTCCAATCTCTCATCTCACCTGTCATCAGCGATCATCCATCATTCTCTTCCCATGATGGCGAGAGGAGAGATAGAGACACTCTCACGCCAGGCAACCGCCATCCGGCCCTGTCCTCTGCCTGTCGCATCAGCGTATGGCCATCCATACTGGTCCATTCTTTGATATTGTCCATCCACATTTGCGTTCGTCCCCTTTCGGCTGCCGCCTTCCACGTGCCCTGATGACTGTTTTGGCAGTGAATTGTTGGCGTATGACATGCACGAACCACGACACTTCCTCCTTGACTGTTGCCAAGGGTTTCTGGGGCCTGCAAGTGAATGTTATTTCTCCTTACAAGGTCATTGTCTTCCGTCTTGCCAAGAGATAATCCCGTGACAAGCGCCTGAAGCATTTAGTTTTTCCAACGTCTGATTCTCTCTGGGTCTCTCTGTCATGGTCCAGCTTTTCGCAGCCTACAGCAGATGGACACACCAGGGACTTGTACAGCTTCATCTTTGTAAAACGATCTCCCTCTCTTCCAGATCTTGTTTTGCTTGCCTTGCGCTGTTTGCGATCGCTAGTCTGTCTTGATTTCTGTTGTAAGCGACCGTCTTTGGTGAGGAGTGCGCCAAGGTTATTGAAACGCCCACTTCTTCAAGCTGTTGTCCGTTAATGTAGATTTTCAGCATGGGTGTTGGTTGTGCTGTTGACCAGGACTTTGCTTTTTTCTGCTCACAGTCCATTCATATGCACCTGCCCTTTCTTCCATCTCTTTGTCATCTTTAGTTTCTTCGTGACTGCCTCCCAGTCAGGTCGAGGTCATCTGCGAACCCTTCAAGAATTAATGATGTTTCTACCTCCGATGGAGAAACAGTTGATGAAGTCATGAGGGTATTCAAACGCATGATGTTTTCCAGGAAAAGATTGAACTGTACGGAGATAGCAGCAGCCTTGACGGACATCACAACTGTCTTGAATAGTCCCCTATCTGTTGTTGAGAGGACTGCGCGCTGGCGGTTATACAGCGCCTGGAAGTTTAGGACAGACCGTATCTTCCTCCTCTATCCAAAACTTTCTGAGCACTTGCCACAGCCCTTAGCCACACCCTGTCAAACCATTCCTAAAGTCAATGCATGTGTGGAACAGTCCTCACTCTGCTTTTGTAGATGTTCTCCATCAGTATCCGCGATGATGATCTGTTCTAAAACTGTGCTTCTGCCTGCCCAGAATCCAGCTTGCTTTCTTCCGCCAGGTGTTCTTCCGCCTCTTTCTTCAGTCGTTTCAAGATACTCTGAGCAGATTTTACTGTTGCAATCAGACTTATTTTCTGTAGTTCTGGCATTGGCGTAATTTCCCCTTTTGGCAGGGGATATGAGTATTGGACCATTCTGTGGTCCCACTGTTTGTTCTCCCAGATCTTCTGACAAATTCGATGTACTAAGTGAACCAATTCCTTCCGTCCATGTTTGAGCAGCTCACTGAATATTGTCTGCTCCAGGGAGTTCCCTGCCGAAGCTGGCCGATGCTTCTTCCACTTCTTCTCTCATCACTGTACGTGAGGATTCCCGTGATGGTGTTGAGTCCCCCTCAAACAACTGTCGTCTGTCTGTATAGGTAGTTGTACAAGTTCTTGGCATACTGTTCCATCTGTTCAAAACAGCGGAGCTTTCTGTCAGCAGCTCACCTGATGTAACTCGATGACTGATGAACTGTTTTGCTGCGTTTGGTGAGGTTTCAGTGTGGAAGGCATGTTTGCTGTTTCCCTTTCCATACCTTTCCTCGATGTCTCGCACTGATTAATTGACCATTGTTCTTTGGCTTCAATCATTTCCTCTCACTTTACAAGGTTGTTGGTTTATCGATACTGTCGGCTTTTCAAGTCTGGAATTTTTCGTATGCCTTCAGTGATCTTCTTTTTCGCAGAGGTCAATATTCGTTTTGAGATCCATGCTTGTGTTTCTCCTCTGTCGCCACGTACCTCCTCTGCTATTCGCAGATGCTGCATCATTGAAGCTGTTTGGAGTCGTTGAGACATTGTCCAGGAGGTGAGTGCTCACCCGCCCCACGAGCTGTGCCTGAATCCTCTTCTATCTCTGGTCCTTTTAGCTTCTCCAGTCAAACGTGATGCTTGGGCCGCCAGCCTTGGTACTTTTTCTCAATTTGACGTCATTGTGAGCAGCACGAATCGTGTCGCTGCCATATCAGCACCGGGGTATTCCTCGTCTTTGCTTTATTGATACTTGATTTGAAGCGCCGCGGAGGAGACAAAGTCGATCTGGTTGCGAGTCATTCCGTTCGCGCATGCCAGTTGTTCTTCTTGACAGTTTTGTGGGGTAAAGGGTGTTGCAAATGAACCGGCACAAACTCCAGAAGGCGAATCGTCAACCCGGTGTAATGTCAGTGAAGGAAGGACTACGCACAAGCCCAAACACACTCCACTTGCTACGATCCATCATATATCAGCAATTCGTCACATCAAACCACATATAAAGTCTATAACTTTACTACACAGATCATAGAACGAAACCATCAATGCATAAATCAAATGAAATAATCCAATTCTCTCTTTCTGAACTTCACAAAATCATTTTCTAAACATCATGAACTAAACCGTATAAACAGATTTCTACTGTAACTGCCAGTGATCTTAACTATTCACGAATCACTGTCTTTTCTTTTCTTTTCTTTTTCTTTCACTGTCACCTTCACAACACACACAACTCCGCACTGGTGTTGTCTGATGGGCGGCCCCTTCAGTGAGACTGTTGCGTGGTCTGGGTTCTGCTTGGCGAAGTGACGCTGCCCGGTATGAGGTCGAACCCCCGGTTAGTTAGAACAGACTATCAATCAACATCGATCTGTTTCGCCTTGCGGTCGCCTGCAGTACCATTGCACTCTCTCTCTCTCTCTCTTCTAGCTGCTCCTTATTCAAGGAATGTTGCTTTCTTTCCTTTTTTTCTTTTCTTTCCTTTTTCTTCTTCATAATTACAACTCTCTCTCTCTCTCCACATCTCTCCTCAGTCCTTCCTCTGCTGACTAGCCGGATCTAATCTCCTCAACTTTGTTCCTTCTCTCCTCCCCTCATCTCTCTCTCTCTCTGCCCTTCTCTCCTGCAGAGCTCCACTCAGAACCTCTCTCTCTCTCCTCTCTTTCGTCTCCCCCTCTTCTCACGTGCGTTCTCATCTCCCTGCCTCCTGTAGGCGAGAGCTACTTCCCCGAACTCTCCTCTCTCTCTCTGTTGGTCGTTTTCTCCTCCGTCTCCCTCTCACTCACGCATTCCTTTATTCTTCCGATCTTGTCCCAAAAAGCGAGTACCATGTCGTATTTTACCGCCCTGACACCCGAATTAGCTCCCTCTAAGTCATTGGATATTCAAATCAAACATCACGCCGACACGCCATACTCATCAGGGTGGTCATTGGTCTGCTAATTGATTAGCTAATTCACCCCACCACACACTACCTCCCCCTTTCCTACATAACGTGGCCCTTGCTTAATCGTGGACAATGGTCAGTGAAATTGCCACTGAGTCTGGGTGGGCGCCACGACCGTCGATAACAATGACGCTGGTCCACAAAGTGGCTAGAGATCTGAGCCAGGCTCTACGACTCGACTCGCTAACATCGAGGCGTCGGTCAAAACGTAGTCATCCTTGGGTGGGTTGGACCGGCTCTTAACCTCTCCACTAACTGTAAACCCATATATCTCCCCTTAATTGGCCGATCCGAACAATGGCACGTCTATGTGACCTCGAATATTTCTTAAACTTAATTCCAACTGGGCTGTGCGATTGACCACGAATTTGGTAGGTGGTGGGTCGGACAAAATCCCCCTGCAAAATACCATGCTACGCATTGTCCAAAACACGTACAAAAAAAAGACAACACCGAATTTGCTGACCACACTACACGTCAAATTTGAAATATACTTTACAACAACCGTTACAAATTAAAAATAATCATTATGATCCACTCCAAATGAAGTTATCAGTGACGTGCGCTCTTGCGACGTTATTCAACTCAATTATAACGACCCTCTTGTGACACTATGCGATTTTTCCCCCTACACACTGCATTTGCCCATATCTTCTCTTCACAATTCTTATGAAAACAAAATATAATATGATCACAATCCATGACACTTCACTGGAATCTCCATCCTCACCTATTGCAAATAATCTCACTAACACAAGCACTGTAATGCTCCCAAGCATAAACTACATCCACATGAACAAGTCCACAAATAAAATATCTAACACGTCTTCTCACAAACAAAAAAAAATATGAAACATAGCAACTGGAAGAACCCCTATCCAAACAACATAACTGGAATCAACACATTATTATCAACATTTTACCCCGGATATGACAGACTTTCCCTCTGAGTTGCAGCTTGCAAGACTAACTCGGCTTAAATACCAAGCTCCGACACACTGTCGAAAGAAGGAAGAGCATCTGTCGAAGAATAAGAGAGGAGAAGAATGAAAAAAAGAAAAAGAATGTCGACAAAAAAAGTCTGTCGAGACAAGAGAGAGAGAAAGAGAAAAGAAAACGAAGAAAAAGACGATACATCGAGAAAAACCCGACAAGAAATCGAAAAAGTAGAACGAGGAAAGAAAAAAAAAAAAAAAAAAAAAGAAATATAAAATAAACGAGAAGAAAAAGCAAGAGGCAAAAAAAAAATATCGAACAAACGAGACGAAGAAAGCATAAAGGAGCGCGATCACACCGAAAAAGAAAAAGAAAAAGAGAAATAGGAAAAAAAAAAAAAGAAAAAAAACGCAAGACCTATAAAAAAGAACGAAGAAAAAGCAAGAATCGCTAAAGACGAAACCCGGGAATTACTGCACTCGTACCTGTAGGCTGCATGCCATTGCCCAACGCAGAACCTCTGTTTTTTTCAACTTCCCTCCTCAAATTTTAGTGTTATGATCCTCTCGATCACGAACTCTTTTCCCATACAATATTTGTGGAATTCTGCAACGCCCACACGACCGCTAAACACTCCTTCTCCACCGTTGCTACCTTCTTAACACTTGTCACGTCCTCTAGCATATCTCACGGAAACTCACTCCTTCATGCTCCTGCAATAAACGCACCTATCCCAACCACCTGATGCATCTGTCCGCAACAAAAATTGGTTTGGACAATCTGGTAGCTTCAAGATGGAAGGAACCTATCTTTCCAACACCGTCTGATGCTTCTCTGCAGCGTCTGACCACTCGACCACAGCGGTTCCCTGCCTTGACCAAATCACAGAGAACTCGTGATTGCAGCAAAGTTTGGACTAACACCCATAGAACCCAATAAAACCTACAACATCCTTGACTTCTGTGGGTCGTGGCGCTCTAATTCATCACTTCTCCACTTTCCTCTTTCTGGCTGCTTTGTGTCGCCTCCAACAACAACACCTAGGAACCACAGTCTTGGAAAACAACCTCACTTTGTTGTCTCTTGAGATGGCTTGTCTCATCCTCTCCAAAAACTGCTCCTTGCAGCCTCAGATCCCTCCATGTCTCGATGCTATCAGAATGTCATCCATGAAATTTCACAACACCTGCCATCCCCTCAATAGCTTCCTCATCATCCGAAGAAGACTGCAGTGCGTTGACCATCCCAAAAGGAGTACTCCCACTGTATAGCCCCATAGAGTGGAGAATGCTGGACTTCCTTTAGTCCCCCATCTCAACTATTTCCAGTAACCCCTTCTCAATCGATCCTGTGAAATACTGGCTCTTGCGTGTGGCGATCTGAGCGAACAGTCTTCATGTTGGTAAGACCTCCTGCATCACCTTGGTGACATCTGTTCAGACGTCTCTAGTCGACACAGAATCGATGCTCACACTGACTTTTTCCTCACTAAAAAGACGTCACTATTGATCTTTTGACGTTTCAATCACCCCAAGGTCCAACATCTTTTCACCTCCGCCTCATCACTTGCTTGTGCATATGGGATCGGTAAGCTTTCACATGTACGTTTAGTGATTTAACTCCACCCGTACATGTCGCTAATTGTCCTCCTGGTTTATCAGTCAGGACGCCCTATACTGTTACTAGGAGCCCACGAACTTCCTCCTGTCTCCTACTGTCTAGCCCCTTCATACAGACACATCCCTGTTAACTCTTCTCCTGGAACTCAGCAACCAAAATCTCCCCTTCGTCTGCTGTCTCCTTCACCTCCATCAATGATTGCTGCGCGCTTAGTCTGAGTCTCACGCTGAATATATTTGCGGATAGATTTCAGGAAAAGTTTTTGATTTTCCCATTCAACACGATTCGTATCCTATCTACATTTCAATGATGTGGAAGGTCCCTTCCAAGGCATCAGCCTTTGTATCCGTGGGGAGCTAGTAACAACTTGATCTCCCACCTTAGAATTGGCTTCTCACCTTCCTGTCATACTGCTTCTTCTGGACGACCCTAGCCTCCGCAAACTCTCCCTTGCGACCTACATGTCTCCTCAGCCTATGCTAAGTCTAACCACATACTGAAATGTGTTTTGACTTCTCGACTCCTGTTCTCCGGACCACAGCTCTTGAGAATGCACACTCGGTCCCCCGAACTGTCCGCCCATACACAGCGAGACAAACCTTGCTTTCCTGAGGCTTCCCTTAGGCAAACAGTGCCCTGAATTACTCCCAATCTGCCTGGCCTTTCCCTCACAGAGCTTCTTAAGATGCCATCAGCACATTCCCGTTTTTTTGAATCTTTCCCACCAAGCCATTGCATTGTGGATGTATGGGTTAGTGAGCACTGTGTGATCCCTAGCAGCCTGTGACCTTCCTTCATCACCCTGAGTGAACTTACCCCCTGTCACTGAGAATTGTGCTGCACCCCACGCGAGAAAAGATGTCTACAGCCCTTCACGACCTGTTCGTATCTACGCCATTCCATGCACCGCTTCTGGTATCTGTCGCGTAGTCCAACAATGGTCAACACATACCTCCCACCTTTGGAACAGGGCGCGATTGGGCATCACTCAACAGCCACTCTCCTGAAGCGTGTTCAATTAAGGGGGAAGTTTAAGAGGCGCCTCCTCGTCAACCCTCTTGTGGCGGACATTTGACACACATCCTGACATGCAGAACCCCTTTATGTCTGCCATGGCTCCTGGCCAATGAAAGTCATCAAACTCGGTTACTTTTTGCTGGTCCGAGATGACCGCCATGAGCGACTCGTGACCCAACTGCATACATGCACGATAAACGCTGTCCCTCAACTAGTGGTCCACCTAACCTGTCTTCCCCTTGTAACACTCGGTACAACAGCCCGCCCTTTCACAAAAATTCAGCTCAACCTCCTCTAAACCTCCTGTTTCTCTCCACCTCTTTGCACTCCCAGACTCACGACGTAGGGACCTTGTTTTCCTGTGCAGCCCTAAACTCATCAGGCGACACGTCTAGCCCACTTCCTTCCTGAACAACGAACTTTTTACAACCTTTCCTCCTTCTTGCTCCGTGTCCTGAACTGCTGCCCCTGTACAGTCCACCAACTCAGATCCCTGATCCCTTGCACCTGAATTTTCCAATATCAAATCGTGAAGGGGTTCTCCATCACCATCGCAGACACCTCGCCTAGAGTAAGGGGTACGAAACTTCTATCTTAGCAACTGAAACACCCTCACAGTCCACGATTAGAGACAGCGAGTGCCCTGTCAAATCCCACTTAATCGACTCAGCGTTTTCGTACTACCCCAGAGAACATGGAAATGTCTGTTCTGGGCCACTTGCTCCTCCACCAATTTGGGCGAAAGTGACCTAAAATAAGCATAATTACTGTCGCTGACAAGTAAGACTCAATAACCAAAAATAACGATTATCTACAAACAAACATACTGTCAGGGTTTATCCGTTTTTAATACTAATTTACTAAATTTTCATAGATAACGTAGGAAAGTAGCCAACTGAACACCCCCAGAAGTAACGCAGGGGAAAAGCATTGTGTCTAACGCCCCATCTACAACGTGGTGCACCAGGCTACCGATTACTTTCGCGTAATTTAATTACAGCTAGGAGTGAGAAGAAACCCTAAGGTTAAGTTCCCCTCCAAACAGACAACAGACAGAGAAAAAGAGAGACAGACAGGACGGCACACCACACACACAGACACACTAACACACACACACACACACCACACACAACACACACACACACACGCACACACTTCTCTTTCTCTCTTTAAATAAATGCCCTAAAAACGCACACTCTTCTGACTAATTTCCCAACTACAAACTTTGTACATAACCAGGCCGACACGGGGCTAAAACTCGATCACTTTAATATCGGCTCCCAGTTGCACCTAGGCCTGTCCTGTGTAAACAAGCACACTCATTGGTTCACCACATTTGGAAAGTATAGATTGCCACGTCGTCACATCAGATCGAGCTGTCGACGTGGCACCGACCGGGCTGTCATTGTTGTTGGGAGACTAGCCTACTGGCACATGCTTGATTTGATTGCGCTCTGGGTGACCAACTGTGTTTTAAGTGTTATTTTAAAATGCTAAAACGTTTACTAAGAACAGGTTTTGTTATACGAGCCATATGTTATACTATAACTCTATGATAGAGTATTTGTTGAAAAGAATTAGTAGAGTCAGTCAGTGAACAACCAACTATTCACATGTCTGCCGCACAGCGGCGTTGTAACGACGTAGCCGCTATACAGCGAGAGCCCCTCTTCTTTCTCTGTTTCTTCATACGCTTACTGGTAGTTTCTGAAGTAGCGAAGCATTTTAAAACCGGAGACGTATCTTAAAGGTTTGTTGTTCAAGGAAATGAAACGAAGATGTTGCTAGTTTTAATACGTATTGTCTATTGAATTAATGGTTTCTTATTTTAATAAATGCGCTGCATTGTTGATAGTTGGCGCGAAGCAAAACTAACCATCACCGTTATTGTTGGGACTGCTAGCAGCAAAGCCAGTTAAAAAAACATGGCGTTCTTTTCTTAACGGCGGATAAACACACTGATGTCGTATATTGAAACATTTTGCTGTTCCTTCCCAGTAAAAATTCCCAGTTTTGTATTAGACTTGATTGATGTTAAACTACAGATATTAGTTTTATGTAGCAAGCGATCTGTGTATTAAGATGGTATACTTTTCTAACTTTTCTAATTCTAAACAGTTCATCTGCTTCAAGTGTGCCCTTATTCAACTGAATGCGATTTCGAATGTTCTGCAAACAAACAGATAGGCTAGGCAACCTTATACATCTACCAGTATGGAGAGTATGCGTAGCGGTGGCGCCTTGGGAAGTCAGCCCTTGCTATAAATAGCCGTGTTATACATGAACGGCTATTTTTAGTGTAAGGATGAGTGCTCGCTCCCCTGTGGGTGTTGTGTGTCGTGTGTAGGTGAGCAGTGGGGTGGTTTTCACTCGTCGCCCACACAGCACCCCCTAGCTTTCTTCTTTTTTTTCTTCTTTCCTGTCCGCCACCAACCGTTCACTCCTCGCCAAGCCAGCTAGCGCAACCAGCGCCTCTGCTGAACTCACAACCCCCTCCTCCTCTCCCTCCCACCCCTTCCCCACCCCCCTCCCTTAAACCTCCCACCGGTCACGGACAGCCGCAGTCCAAGTGGTGTGTGCCGTTGGAGCTGCTAACAGATTTATTGTGAAGTGAACAAGAGCCTGTGGAAATCCCCGCCTTGCTATAAAATAACCGTTGAAATATGAACGGATATATTTTTTGTTTTTTTTTATTTTTTTTTTTTTTTTAGCAGCAAGAGCCTTGGAAATCCGCCTTGCCTATAAATAACCGTTTTAATAGGAACGGCTATATTTAGCAAGCATGAGTCTAACAGGAATGTAGTGGTGCTGTACTGGACAGATGTGCCCACCCTCACCCCACGCAGCACACCTCCTCCTCCCACCCCCACCCCACGCATGCACACCCTCCTCCGTCCCACCCCCACCCCACGCAGCACACACTTAAGTTCTTAACTTAAGTCACTCAATCACCCCCAAGTTCTTAATTAGTTTTAATTAATTTTTAAATTAATACTTCATGTTCTTAATAAGTTCTTGATTAATTTTTAATTAATTCTTACAGTTCTTAATAAGTACTGATTAAGTCCATCCTTAAGTACAACCAAGTTCGTATTCAAGTAATCTTTATAATTATCAAAAAAAATTACAATCTATGTTTTTATTTTAACTAGCAGATCTAATATAAACACACAGCTCAAAAAACCGCGTCACGTTGAGATTCTTGCTCACGTTTTCTTCATAGAGTCATAATGAAGTCTTGCAATCCGGAAGCAACGCATTGGATACAATCGGGTCTAAGGAAACTGTCTTTTAATAGACTCCAGTCTTTATTTATTGACGAATCCATCATTTTTATAATACGCCATGATCTATTTAATAAAAAATTAAAATTAAGGAAGGTATTTGATTAGCCATTTGAAATGATCAAAATAGCTTTGTTTTGGAGGTTTGCGTGTGCCATTGTCTCTTCTGTATATAATGTCAGATTTTTTGATTGCTTTTGTTTTCTGTGCCATCGGTTATATATTTTATAGCCGCAATAACGGCCCCCAACAGCAGCAATGCGCCAAAAATGGCAACATTTTATGTCAATATTCCATAAGACGTTGGGCTCCCTTGAAGATCACATGAGTTTTATAGCAGGCATTGAAGCACTTGTTCTGGCGATGCGGTGTTATGTTTTGTCATGATGAGAGTATATGCGTAACTTTAATTTTTTTTGGTCGTTCCACTCTGCTAATTTTTGTTCCCTGCTTCAACACAGCCAGCTTTTTAATGGTCTCCATCCAACCTATTCATCGTTATCTGCTGATTTTCTAGCTTTGGTTACTTTCTCACACCTGATTCAGTGTTTTTCTGTTTCTGATGATTTTCCGCTCTTCATTATGAAGAAACAAAATCTATATGATTAAAAAGTATTAATCCCATGACGCTGGCGATAACAATTTCCAAATCTGTAGTATAAACACAATCCTAGAACCTCTAATGACTTGGTTAACACTGGATTCTTGCGTAAAATCTACGTAAATCTTGTTCATAATCCAATGTAGCAAATCTACTGACTAGTTTTAGTGTACAAACTAAGAACGCGTTGCCCCACACTTTTCACCATCTAGACCCTAGCTGCGCTTCATACTACCTTTTAGATACTTTAAAAAGTCTTGCGGCGCATCTTTGAATCTGTTCAATCCTGAATTCAGTTTCCGAGACTGTTTTTGTTTTTTCCACATCTGCCAAAGATACAGCCTCTCCTTTTTGGCATAATAGCTTTCTCAACTGTCATTCATAAGTCAGGAAGGTTTAGCTGCCTTGTAACTGTAGTAGATCATCCGCGTTCATTTTTATTAAATTATAATTATTTTATTTTTAAAAAAGAGCACCCCGAAAAAACTATTTGCCAACCTTGAATACCATTCTGGCTGTTATATTGGAGCCTAATGTAGGATACTCAATGCTCGGAAAAAGCTTGTTAAGAATTAAACCAGCAATCTTGGCAAACTAGACTTTGGATTCAGCAAAGCTAATTCTATCAATTGCCGCTGCTTGCCACGAAAGATTTTCTAGTCAAGCAAGGAATAATTTCCAGACATATAAATATGTAAGAAAAAAAAAAAAATACATTTTATAAAAAATGGCTTCAACTCGCAATAATGATGGCGGCGCTGTGAATCGCTTGCTTTTTAGCGAATAATTTCGCATTTTATAACATAAACTGCGAGATGAAGGTGAAGAAAAGACTAACAAAGCTGTGAGCAAACTTCACTGCCACAAGACGCCTATAAAATCAGAGACCTTGACAGTAGATTTATTTAATGAACACACTGAAAAACAGGGCATGCAGCTTACATATTTAAAGATGTTGATCAAGAAGCAATAAAACAAATAATTTTTTTATCTAGTAACAGGCAAACCGATCCAGACATTGCCCCCACCAAATTCAGAGACCTTTTATCACCATCAGAAAAACACAAGATGCAAGAAATCGCGTTTATTGTCCGTTGTATGAACTGTTGTGTATTTTTGCGCATAATAACACTGAATAAAAAATGGAACAAACTCTATTATTCACCAAAAGATATTGGAAGGGAGCACGGCAATTAAAAAGCAACCAAGCAACGGTGTCATGAACAAACAGCAAAGAATGGTTAGCTAAACATGCATTTGGCAAATTTTTATTTACCTGCGCCTAAACGAATACAGAGACCGCACTTTTCCATACAACACCAAACGCCACCCATCAAATGGATCTTCTATATTTAACCTCTGATAGGATTAACGAAAAAATTTAAGTACCACTTACAGTCATTGAATAGCCTTCAAATATAAAGATGCGAACCATTAACACAAAAGAGTGGCTTCTGCTGTTGCTGTTCTATACAACTGATATAACAACGAGGTCCACCAACTACCCTCGCAATGATCAAGTCGATGATGGTAAAGAATTTTAAAAGGTCAAGTGTAAAAATCAATTATTGTTAAAACACAGAGGTTACTATTAGAAGCGGCATTCCAGGAGTCACAGATCACGAGAGCTTTATGGAAAACTTTAAACAAACCATTCTTGAAAGACTTTTCTCCTACCAGTATCACAGAGAGCTGATTGACAATTCTCCAAACACAGAATGGGTAGAAGAATGCCCTCCAGTTTTGCGCGCAATGAATAATGAAGAATTTAAAGGCTAAAACCATACAAGCAATCAAAAAAAAACAATAAATGTTTCTGAAGACTCCAGTACACCCACAAAACTATTACCGTTGTGGTTAAAAGTAAGTACCATTATTTACCGGGAACAAAGGACACTCAATCAGGGCAACCGAACCATTTGAGTGTTGATCCATATGAATAAAAAGAATTTAAAAATGAATCACCGCGCCCCGGTGTAGTATTTACGAGAAACTGACACAACAAAACAACCAGCTCCTCAAAGATCATTTGTGAAAAGAACTGCAGATATCCCACCAGTCAACAGTTCCCTTTAAATTAATTTACGGTTCTATATACCATATGCATAAAAAACTCTGGATTAATCTAAACACACGTTTTTTTTTGTTTTCTATCTAATACTTCTTTGTTACAACATTGTTATCGCATGTAATTAATCGCCGTTTACGTGTCATGATGAAATCTTATTGCCAAACCATGCTTCTTTGTAGTTGTCATGTGATAATGTTTGACTGCAACAACGCCAGGATATGCCCGGGTCTTCTTAAGATTTTCCTCCTCTCAAATACTGTACATTTTCTCTGACCTTAACCCACATACTCCTTGATTACCTTCAGATAATTCTCCTCATCCTTTCTAAAACCTTCGTGTTATAATTAATGCAAAGGTAATCTTAATAATCAATGTGTCGTACCATCCGCATGGCCCTTTAGCTACTTCGGTTTCCATTCTTTATAGATGTCTTTCAGTGGGATAACTAAACAAAACTGTCTGTATCTGTGGTATAGTACTCTGGACGCAGGATACGAGGATTAAATAGCATAAAGAAAAACTCTAACATCAAAATCTTGATAATTCTAAAACAGTAAACCCATAAAAACAGTTGTCTAATTTGAACTTTCATTTTCTTCATCATTATGCAAAAGCTGATCATGAAAATCGTCTGAGTCCGATAATTTGGTTTTAAGTCACTTTAATTGCTTCATTCGCTCTGGTACCAATCTGACATCTTTGCGCTGTGCGATTCTCTCATATCCTTCCAATACAGCTTTGTCACAACATTGAAAAAGTCTTTTCTGAAGCATCTGTAATTGGTTCTGAATCATGTTCTTCATGATGTATGTTTTCATGATCTGTTCTTGATCGAAACAATTATGCGATGGACAGCTTTTACCTTTAAACCATGTCTGAAATAAAATTGTAGAAGTCTGTAATGACAGACATAATTTTTTTGCCCGACCGAAGATAGCACAAGTTTAGGCGGCTCTCTTGTCCATCATTAGACTTTTTCTGCGGCTAAGATATCATATGCAGGCATGAGTTTCCTGAGATATTCTAAGTCAACTTCTATAATGAAACCATGCTGTTGATCAAGCTAAACGCCCAACCACTTTATGCCTTTTAATATTATTTACCTGTGACATCTTGGAAAGTTACGTAATGGAAGTGATTCGCAATTGCCCATCCATACAGATTGTTTGCATCTAAATACAGAGATAGTTAGACCTTTACTCGGATCATAGTCGTCCAAGTTTGTTGTTTGCTTTACAGTAATGATGCGACGCCATACTAATCCTCCACGCATCTTTTTCAATCACTGAATCATTGGAAATCTACAATAAATCAATCTACACAGTAAACTTTAAGAAACGTCCCAGCTCATCGGCGCAGAAAATATATGCGCAGGATCCAAACTTAAGGTTTCATGCAGGTCTTTCTATAAGTTTCAAACGTCCGCCAAACAAACCATACATCAGTCACAAGTAGAGCAGGATAGTCCTCGCGCATCTGTTAACATCTAACTTTTGCCACGCACTTGAGCTATGCCTGAACCGGAGTCGCTGAAGTCCTTTCCTCTAAACTAGAAATGAACGCCCTTAGGAGGAAGTTGTCTTTCATCAAACCTTTCCCAACTTTTCATGTACTCAGAAGGGTAAACCAAACCCTTTCTACAAGAGTTGATCAAAATTTTTCCGTTATGGCACCTTTAAGACAAGCCAGTGCCTCTAATGAGCCCATCATTGTTGCTTAAGTCGTAGAAAAACATTTATTTAAAGGAAACACATGAACTTTTCCTGATACGGTGCAATGCATGCTACCCTGAAGGCGCGGTTACCGCTTTGCAATATAAGATGAAGTCGTAACCTCGCAAGTTATGAAAGAAGATGGCAGCTTCAATGTCTTTGGTTCTAGCTTTAGTTGAAGATGCATTACTGTGCGCTGCACCTCTAAACTTTCCACACTAATGTATCATGTCTCTTACTGTGGGTTTACACTCTTGGGCGTTAGCTCCGAAACCGCAAATCCACAATGATGTGTCTGAGTCATACTGTTGTTTCTTCAGGCGCATTATGAATTTCAAAATAAATTCAGATTATAGAACATCATTGCGCACTTGCTGCATGCGTTTTAAGAATGTTTCTGCAGCATCTGGATCCTATATAATGCTGGTTCTGAATAATGGCGCATCCGACCTAAACCATAATGAAGACAAATGAACAAATCTGATGATTCCTCATTAAGAACTGTTTTTTCCGAAGTTTTTAGTGCGCTGGCCCTTCATAAGAACAATAAAGCGACTCGAATCTGCGTAAACTAAGTATGAGACGTTGTTTGCAGGCCGTTTCCATCTTAAACTAACTTTAATCCTGGCGGGGGCGTAGTTAGTTCTGTCTTACAGTCTACAGCACTTTTTTACATGTTTTATATGTTTCACATCGCGGCTTGCACAGATGAATCCTTGTTTAAACATTTTTCTGCAGAATTCTTGTAGGTTAGTGTTTTTTGAAGTATCGCCAATATCTACTCTTGCTATCAATGGTAATGGGCAACCCTGCCTGCTAAAACATTAGGTGAAAGTCCACATGACCTTTTGGCCTGGTTTCGCCTATTGTTTGGACTGTTCTGACACTTAATTGGCGCCAAATTTGTTTCCTCCTCAGCCCATGTGTATACATTAACAGTTATTGGTTGTTTGTTCTTCAAAACCTGATCAATTTGTCTACACTAACAGAAAGGATATTCCATGAAGTTAAGATCTTTGGCGATTGGCCGATAGTTTAGTCACTCTCTCTGCGTTCGCGGACATGAATCAGCATTGCAAGAACGCACACATGAAACATTTGTTGTCTGAATTTGTTTATGTTTACAACTGCTCCTTTAAAAAAGCCAACTCCCGAGGTAGTGGAATTAAGCCCTGCCACAATCGCGCATACTTAGCCTGTTTTAAAAGCTAATCTCTAGGACTTCGCCCTCTGACCACCAGATCCTCTCATTAGCTTCTTCCAGCGCCACATCAAACTGTGTATGCATTTTGGTCTGCCCAACCAGGTGTTAAATGTCCTTATAAAAAAATATCGGTGTCTTGAACCCAACTTCTAGATTTGTCTTCATTTATTTGTTACATAGTCGATTAAACAGCTAACATTACTTTACTGCGGTCTATTGTTAGTTGGCCCTGAACATGAGAAATTGCATTACACACTTGCCTGTACGTTTTTGGGCAATAACTTCTAAATCAATAACATCAGTGCTCTTGATAACGCTCTCTCTCGAGCATTCCTTCAAAACAATTCGTCCTGTCCCTTCATATAGCTTAGCCATCGTGTCTTTCTTTTCTAAGCCTTTAAAATATTTATTTAAATTAAAAAAAAATACTTAAACAGAATCAATATCACAGTCTTTTTGCGCTTGGCTCATAAACTAAAGTATAAACACTTTTGGTGTTGTTACTTGAGCTGTTTAGAACCCTAGTTTATGTCCCGTTTACTTTTTTTAAACAATCTTGTATCCTCCGTCTCTGTTGAAAAACTTGTCACAGCCTTTCTTTGAAGATCAAACTTTTGTCTTTAGAGTCCACAAAATCGCCTTAAACGGCTAAATTCTTCATCCGTGATGTTGAGTCCAACTATGCTTTATTTATTGTCCAGGTTGATCGAACTAATTTACCGTATTAGTTGAACCTAGCTGTGTGCTTTTGGAGTTAGTTTTTTAATTTTTTTGCCAGCCGCACTTACACTAATGAACACAGCCGAGAGCTAAAGACAAACCTCCTAGAGGTAAGGCTGCGTGCCCTATGGCCCGTGCTAAGAGACCAACACTCGTTCCTGCTGATAGGGCGCTTATAAGTCGATGCTCCAGTATTGACCAATATGACAGCAAGCTTAAAAGGCAGCAAATACCTTCGTTGGTTTTGCCTGTATTTGAAAGGTCCTGCTCTATATTTTTTTTGCATTTGTGTAATGTTGTTAATCGAAGGTTTTTATGTAAGGGCTTTCATAACGCAAATTGCCTGCTAATCCCTTCTTTTGCGTGCGCGAGCACATTTGGATAAACCTGAACAGACATTGCTTTTTTATATAAAATAAAAAAATAATTTATAATACTACATCTTGTAAATCTGTTTATTTTACAATATTCAGCCTGCGCATCATATATTAAAAACAAATGTACATTAAGCGTTTCTCGGCTTCTTCTTCTTTAACAATTTGAATGTTTATTTAAGTCTCTCACACTCACCTCTCCCGCTCCATGCAACTGATTATCCTCTGTTGACACTAAGGTCAATCCATAAACGTATTTTGTGTTAATTATTCATCAAGAGCTAACATTGTGAAGATGAAAATCTTTTAGACACAAGTTCAACTGTTGGACTTTCTACACCTCCCGCCCCAAACAGTTTCTATTTCATCAAAATGCTGATAAGGTTTAAAGCCCGCTTGCGTAATGATTGTTAGACTACCCTCAATCGAACATTGCACTTTCGGGTTATTTGTGATTAAAAAACTTTTCACTTCCTCTTTTTGACGTTCTTCATCTTCGACAAAGCCAATAAAATTACTTTAAGCGATCTTGCTGCGACGCTAAAACGAAAATTCCATATAGTGTCTCCCAGCTTTCTGGGATATGTGGTATGATGAATCACTCTGTCGTAATATATTGGAAATGTACTCATATTGGTGAGCAATCATCAGCCTGCTAAATTAGGTTTCTAACAACATCAACTCTAACGAGATGTCAAAATGCTGTACTTGCTCGTTCTATAAATATAACACTTTGTATTCTTTAAAAGTAAGTTCATATGACAATCTGTCATTCAATGCTCCTTGAAATACGCGCATGCGCTTTTACAACCAAAATCTAAGAATGAAAAGCGATTCCCTACGCAAAATTTACCTACAACTTTTTGACGTCTTGAGTATCTCCAGCGTCTTATTTATTTTATGAGTGCTGTCTTCATTTTCGTTCCCTTGAAACGCAAGATCACCCTTTCATTCCCTTAGCCATAGATCAAATAGGTTTAAAAATATGTCTCATTGTGTAAAGAAAATATTTCTTGCCCCTCAATTATTATAGAAAATTTTCTTACCAATTGCCCCGTCCCAGATTCGTACAACTGTCGCTGTTGAGACTGTTGATTTGAATCAGCGCATTTTGAAGTAAACGCGCAATAGCCTGGCAACAATCAATCATCCGCTCCAAAGTCTTGAAATTTGACAGTAAGAAGTGATCTGCAATCAATATGTAGATGGATTATTTGGAACAATAAAATTCCGTTTATTTCCCTTCACGCCAAGGGCTCTTTCAGTTTGCTATCGTTAAATCGACCATATGTTTGTTGTGCATTTTATAAAACAAAATAAAAAGTTTAATTAATTAAAAACAAGGCAAGAATTAAGCTGAAAAGATTATGATGTTTTTGATCGTAACGACATGCTAAAATGATCCTTTGACACAGCAAGCTCAATGCTCACAATGCGGCACGAATTAACAGAAAGTTAGGTTAAATTATTGTACCCAAGTTTAGGTCAAGAACCTCCCGAATTTATAGACCCAAATATTTTAATAAAAAGATGAATCGATCTGTTGTAAAAACGATCAAGGAGACTTGTTCAGCTTACAACTAAAAAGACCCATCAAATTTTTAGCCGTAGTTCAATTAGAAATAGACTTCATGGAAAATCAAAATCGCCTGGCCTTGGTGTAGGCCAAAATTAAGGGCGAGCAATTTTCTAACTTAAAACACACTGCAAGAACACCGACAGATAACCAAATGCAAAACAGGGAACTTAAAGAAATAAAATCAAGTCAGCATGCGAATTAATAAATACAATAGTACAAAACAGTTTTTCAGAAGAAACAGCGTTAAAAACAATTACTGATTTCCCCATTGCCTATCAGAATTATTAGCCCTTTGATTCGTAATTATGAAACCGTCAGAGCGAATTAACAAACAATATAGCAAAACTAGTGAACTAGATGAGCATATAAAAAGAGAAAAAGAAAAACTCGTTGAGGCGTGAAGACGCCACCTTTAGGGCCTGATATTAAAGAAAGAATAGCCCAAAGACTAAAAGATCACTTGAACAAGACGATGGGGAGGGGGGGGCAGCAAGACTAGAAGTTACAACTACTAACCGAGACCATTACGAACTCAAGTTGACTAGAATAAGAAATCTATCGAAAAAATTTTATATGAAGACACAAAACGCTAGCAGAACGAATATGAACAATGTTTAGAGAGCAGGTGGGATCACATAGCAAGCGTATAACACCTAATTTTGCAATAAGTTACACTGGTGATGCTATTACAGGCGGTGGTGGAAGAGCAAAGTTCAGTGCCTCCGCCGCCATCGCCTCCATCTCCGCCTGATAAATCATGGATAAAAAAACACTTGATTCATCTTGCGATTATGAAAAAAAAATTACTTAGCCCAGTAAGAGCTATTACTCTTTAACCGGGTATATTAGAGGGATTGTCACTGGCTTTTGTCTACAGCAAGCAAAGTAGTTGGCGTAATGCCGAGCACTTAATGGACATTAGTTCTTGTAATAGTTGTGTTACTATTTAGTAAGATAAAGAACCAAGTAATCCTATCCAGTTAAATCAGAACACCTGTCTTTTCATATTCATGGTCCACGCAACAGTCCGCGAGCTTTGCTGATCGTCATGAACGTTGGGTTGGACTTCGGATCGGATACTTAATCTGGTGTTTGTTTTATTGTTTGTAATATTACTGGCTCAGAATATATTACGTATTTTTCCAACCTTCTGTTCATACGCCTGCTTATAAGAATTCATTATATATTTATTATTGTACCTATCTAGCTGAGGTCAGAAGGCAAAGCCATGTATAAGTACACAGTGCCAACAGCAAGTCTAACTTTTCGATCTGCGTATTAAAACATGTTGTACCTTTGAATACTGAAAGTAATCAACTGTATAATAATGGCGTCCTCTAAATTTGCTAATTATTGTTTTTTGCGCGTCAAAGCCAGTAGACAGGATCCAGTTTATCTTGATCTTGCCCTGGCATTGCGACCCTAGCAAACACAAACGTAAGTACGAATAAGAGTTCGTTTATTCGTTCTATATTCCCGCCAGTTTAGGCCCTTAGAAGTGTCTTAAGATAAATGTTGTCCATGCTGTTTTATGCTCTTGCTGTAGGACCCCGGGCTGAACAGTTGGCCAAAAAAGAAAGTTTTGAAAGGAGGATGCCAGCATAGTTATACTTCTGTGCGTGCCCCGAAAATAAAGGTCCGCCTAGGCATGATTATGAATCCACCTTTTGTCTAAAGCCTGTCTTAATGTTAATATTGAATTCGTTACAATGCCTTTCTTCAAAAGCCTTCATGTCTATTCTGTTGCTGATGGATTAAAGTTGGTTGTCATTTGGTAATGGCCTTGCAGTTCAGTCAAAATCGTCCTGAACGTGAAAGAGAAATGATATCTGTACACTGACCTCCCAAAGATCATGGTGATTAAATGATCAGCATACCCACTCCACACCCAGTTGATGAAGCAAAACTCAGCAAAGTTTAACTGGTTCTGATAAAACTGCATCGATGACTTAAACCAAGCTTTCTTGGTGCGGTCTTTTCATAGGGGTTAAGATAGCTCTTCAATGGAGTACTCACCTTTTATGAAAAGAGGCAGTCTGGTCCACATCAATGTCAGAGGGATCATTGCCTATACGGGTGAAAGGGAGGCGCCCAACAGAATATTTGCGCCCATATAATTGAATGCACTCATTTTTAAATTTGTTTTACAAAATGTGTGTAACAATAACAACTCAAGACAGTCCTTTCGTTTTTTAGAACAGCTATTGTAACAAATGGCGGCCAAAACGGTCCGCTCCATGAAATATTTGTACAAAATCGATTGGTTTAATATAACTGAATCCCAAGAAAAATATGCAGTTCTAATAGTTAATAAAGATGGGAAAGTAAAGTTTGCCGGTTAACCTACCTGATGGTATTACGGTTTGTTCGCTACAAGAACAATGAGTAATTTCGACAATATCTCAAACTTAACATGCAAAAATCTAAAAAACAATGTTAACATTCAACCTAAGAAGAAGTAGCACATTACCTTTTTGAGGTAGAGCTAGCTACAATGTTAGCTTTTTGGCCCGAAGATGACAATCATAGAATTAAAGTTTGGCCATACAAAACTACTTATGAGGGGGAAAATCGCTCGCTGCTTGCATACATTCATTATCCTATGTTCATTTGGATGAGCTGAGCACTGATGCAAACTTAGATATGAAGGCCCTCAACTGTTATTAAGAGCTCTTCCGTCAGGAAAGCTGCATATGCCGATTATGAAATTAATATACAAATCTCTAATTTACAGTTTAAAAATTAGTTTGTGGGAGGGTTGGATCTTTAAGATAAAACTGCAGACAAAGCAGGAAAGTTGTGAAATGCGATAACCTACACATTGTTTGGAAATAAAATAATAAACTTACTAAAAATGTCCTGGGCCAGAAAATCCAGAGTTACATTAGCGCCTGTAAGGTGTATAACCTTAGAATTAAAAGAACCTTGCAGATGTTGCGGACGTTGAACAGAACGTGATATAGGCGCTTTGTATTGTTTTGAGTACACTAAAGATGGTGATTATAAAACGCAAAGAGGTTGCGACACCAAAAAGTTTCCTAAACAAAACAGCTGCGCAATCCCTAAAGCAAATAAGGTTGGTCAGTATGAATATAAAATACAGTTCGAAAACCTGACCTCAAATGCACTTAGAACCATATTTTAGAATGGGAAATAAAAATTTAATTCATAAGCCCATTACATTTTATTGAACCGCCAAAAAAGTTTCAGAAAAGCATTTCAACTCTAGCCCTATACATGTAATCTTATGCCAGACAACAATAGTCATTAAAAGGAAAGAACGCGTAATGGGAAAAAACATACATCCTCCACAGAATAGCAACATGTAGTAAAAAAAAGCTCCTAAACTACAAAATTACCGTTCTTTCCAAGAGAAAATTAGAGACCCGTCACTATTGATATTTTGAAATTTCTGTCTTTAAAGATGTGAGAGGATGGGTTGAGGGCGTTTAGTACGACCTTAAAAAGGAATATAAAATTGAGAGCAGGCAAAAACTAGACGTTAAACGTCTTAACGTTACCAATCGTCTTCTCCAATGGCGAGGAATTAAGGTATCACAACAACAAGCAACAAAATCACTGTTGACTTAATAACCAATCTTACCAACTAAATTGGGGGATTAATCTTACACATTTATTCTTGTAGGGATTTTATTAATACTGAACAGTTTTGACAGAAAGTATATAAAATAATAACTGGATAAATTACATCTTCTATAAAACCATGGACAAGTTAAACTTTATGACAAAAACTCTCATTGCTCGTTTTGATTTTGTGCAGACTGGTTTGTGGAAAAAAACAATATTTGTCCTAGACCTATTACAAACAGTTTATCGCTATAATTTTAATCATATGTAGTTCTCTGTCCTACACTTAAATGGAACAAAGCATAACATGAAAGAAGTTTTAATGGACAGATGATGACATATATTTATTAATCCCTAGCATAATACTGAGTGAGTGTTTAGAACATTTTAAGACGTTTGAAGGAACGCAACACTATTATTATAGATATTGACTGTTCGGCAAAAGAGACTAGTTTAAAAAGAAAACACTTTGTCAAAACGAGCTGTCATGAAGCATGCTGATATGTTGTGTGGATTAATGCCAGAAAATATAACTCGGTTTTAAAAGACTTTAAACAGTTAAGACTGTAGTGTTATTTCACATGACAGACCAGAGACACATTTGAAAATGTTTGGCGCGAAAATGAGTTATTGAAACGATCAAGAAAAACACGGATTAAACAAAACTGAAATCAAACAGTTTATAAATTAGTATGTAAAAACATAACCCTGCACATTATGTTTGTTTTGTAATAATCGTTATTTTTTGTTATTGCAGTCTTACTTGTCAGAGCAAACAGTAATATGCTGATTTTAGGTCACTTTCGCCAAAACTTGGTGGAGGAGCAAGTGGCCCAGAACAATATTTCCCTTTTGGCCCAAACAGACATTTCCCTGTTTCTCTACCCCGCATGAAACAACCATGTCTCGTAACCACTTCACCTCTGCTGGCCAACTCCACCCTACTTCCACTGGTAACGAACCACTCAGCCTAGTGCCCCTCCATCCCCTGACACTGACTGCTGTCCAGTGCTAGCCATAGCTGCACTCCACCCTCTTCAGACTGAATCCCTTGGTTCCACTGCAGGTCGTCTCCGCCTGCGACCCTTAATCCACCACTGCAAGCGCTGCTTCTGGAACCTCATGCACCAATCCCTCGCCACATGTCCTTCTTGTGCCAAATGAAACACCTAATGTCCCTTTGCCCTCCTTCTGCCCCACCGCTGTTTGCAAGACTTTGCAGAAACTCTCCTAGCTCCATGCACTCTCTCACCTTTCCTATCACCTGTTTTCTCCTGCAACCTAGTGCCCCAACGTCCCTCTATACAGCCTCTGCGAACTTCAACAACTCTCCTGCTGTCTCTGGCTGTCCTCTCTTTCAAATGTATGGTTAACTCAGGGCCGCAACCCTGACAAAATCTGGCTTTTCATAACTACTCTTTCAACTCAGCAAACTCCTTCTTCGTACCACTCAACTCTAATTGTTGTTCAATAGGGGTGTTCTTTTCTTCCACCATTATATCTCTTTTTTTTTTTTTTTTTTCTGAACAAGATTTTATTACTACGACAGCCAAACTGGTGGTTTCCGACACGAGTGACGTAATAGCACAATCCTATGAATGATAATATTAGCTTGGGACAACGTAATTAGTTTTTATAAGACGCCCAGCGCCTGACCCAACTATGAGAGCGAATTATAGGAAATCTGTGCGAAATGAGTACTCTGGGGCTGAAATGCCAAGCCTAGTATTAACTATCTTGGAAGCAATGCCAAGCCTAGTATTTAACTATCTTGGGAACATACAGTAAGACAACCCCTTGTCTTAGGATTACAATACTTGAATCCCACCCAGCTTCCTCTCTGAGAAGTTGAACAATTATAATAAATGGGCCAGAATATCCTGGCAGGCTCGCCAATAAATTGTCAACCTCGGTGTAATGTCAGTGGAGGAAGGACTAGCGCACAGCCCAAACACACTCACAGCTTGCTTACGATCTCATTCATATATCATGCATTCGTCACATCAAACCACTAGTAAAGTCTATAACTTTACTACACATGATCATAGAACGAAACATCAAGCATATGGAATCAAATGAAATAAAACATTCTCTCTTTCCTGAACTTCACAAAATCATTTATCTAAAACATCATTAACTAACCCGGGTATAAACAGATTTCTACTTTACCTGGCCAGGTGATCTTAACTATTCACGAATCACTGTCTTTTCTTTCTTTTCTTTTTCTTTTCACTGTCACTTTCACAACACGACACAACTGCCGGCACTGGTGTTGGTCTGATGGCGCCTGGTCAGGTGGACTGTTGGCGTTGGTCTGTGGTTCTGCTTGGCGAAGTGACGCTGCCAGGTATGAGGTCGAAACCCCGGTTAGGTTAGAACAGTGACTATCAACATCGATCTGTTCTCCTTTCTTTCTTCCTGCATTAACGCATTGCACTCTCTCTCTCTCTCTTCTAGTCTGCTCTTATCAAATGGATATGGTTGCTTTTCTTTTCTTTTTTCTTTTCTTTCTTTTCTTCTTCATTAATTAGCAACTCTCTCTCTCTCTCCACATCTCTCCTCAGTCCTTCCTCTGCAGACTATCTCATGCTAATCTCTCAACTTGGTTCTCTTCTCTCCTCCCCTCATCTCTCTCTCTCTCTGCCCTTCTCTCCTGCAGAGCTCCACTCAGAACCTCTCTCTCTCTCTCTCTCTGTTCGTTCTCCCCCTCGTTCTCTCTGTTCGTTCTCATCTCCCTGCCTTCCTGTAGGCGAGAGCCTACTTCCCCGAACTTCTCCCTCTCTCTCTCTCTGTCTGTTCGTTTTTCTCCTCCGTTCTCCCTCTCACTCACGCATTCCTTTATTCGTTCCGATCTGTCCAAAAAGGGCGAGTACCATTGGTCAGTATTTTTACCGCCCTGACACCCGAAGTTAGCTCCCTCTAATTCCATTGGATATTCAAATCATGACAGTCACGCCGACACGCCTTACTCTCTGTGGTGGTCAATTGGTCATCTAATTGATTAGCTAGATTTCACCCCCACCACACACTACCTTCCCCCTTTCCTACTTAACTGGCGCCGTGTGGCTTAAGTCGTGGACACTGGTCAGTGTAAATTGGCCAGCTGAGTCTGGGTGGGCGCCACGACGTCTGATTAACAATGACGCTGGTTCCACAAAGTGGCTAGATGAGTCTGAGCCAGGCTCTACGACTCGTCTCGCTAGACATCGAGGCGTCGGTCAAAACGGCTTAGTCAGTCTGGGTGGGTTGGACCGTCTCTGTGAAGCCTCTCCACTAAGCTTAATTGGCCGGATCCGAACCATGGGCCCGTCTATGTGACGCCTAGAATATTTGCGTTAGAGCTTAAGTCCAACTGGGCTGGTGGCGATTGACCACGAATTTGGTTGAGTTTATTTTTGACCGTGACAAAGTCCCCTGTCGTTAGTTTCCCCTGTGCCGTATTGACCCACTGTTCCAGCCCAGTCTTTGTAGGCATCTGGGCCGACTTTGGCGTTGAAGTCCCCCTGAACTATGATGATGTCTTTCTTGGGGGCTTTTCTGATGGTGTCTTCTACTTTCTCGTAGAATTCTTCCACCGCCTGATCTTCGTGGCTTGTAGTTGGAGCATACACCTGTATGATGTTGATGTTCTTTGGTTTGGCTGACACACGAATGCTGATGATTCTGCTGTTAACAGGTGTGCAGCTCAAGATGCATCCAGTGATTTCTTTGCGTACGATGAAAGCTACGCCTTTTTCATGTAGTGACTCTTCGCCACTGTACACATCTTGTGTCCTTCCTCTGTGATTGCTTCTCCAAAGCCTGTCCATCTTACTTCCGACAAACCCACAATGTCCCATTGGTAACGTCTCAGCTCGTGCTCTAGTTCTTTTACTTTGCCGCACTGATGGAGTGTACGAACATTCCAGGTTCCAATGGTAATTTTCTCAGTTGGCAGCTTGTATGATGTCTTTGCCCCAGTAGCTGACTTTTCACTTCCACCCTGGTGCTTGTCAGTGGGAAGCGCGGTCGTTGGTAACCCGGGCCCCGGCCGATCCGGTATGTTGCTGGCTATGGTTGTATCTCTCATGACTTTTCTGTGGGCTTAGGTTAATCCTTGGTGGCGCCAATCCCTCTCCAAGTCTCCAACTGTGACAGGTAGTACTGGGCTACAGCTTTACCAGTAGCAGACCATTTGCAAGGCTAGGTAGAGAGAAAAGATTACTAGACTGTCCTCTAGCAGAAGTAGGTGCCATACATAACCTCCACTGGCGGGGTAAGAATAAAAACAAAAGCAGGGAACAGTGTAGAAAAAGGAAAGAATAATTGAAGGATTGTTCAAAATGAACATGATGAATCACAGTTTGTGTATCATTCACTCATTATTATTATTATTATTATTATTATTATTATTATTATTATTATTATTATTATTACTATTATTATTACTGTTATCATTTTTAGATTGATATTCTCTACTATTATTATCACTATTGTTATTATTATTGTTATTATTATTATCATGATCATAACAATGATAAAAATAGTAATAATGATAATAATAATTATCATTATCATTATTATCATATCCATGTATATCATCCATACCAATTTTTTTTAAAATTACAATTCCTAATGAGCGTAGTTCTTAATCTTTGTTTCAGTCGAAATGATAATAATAATAATCATCATCATCATTATCATCATATCACTGTATATAGTCCATACCAATTTTTTTTTAATTACAGTTCCTAATGAGCGTAGTTCTTAATCTTTGTTTCTGTCGACAGCCCTGATGTGGCCCTTTGCAGTCGGCTGGGCTATAAGCAACATTATCTTATCTTGTTTCTGTCGAAATGAAGCAAAAACTGATCAAAGAAAAAATTAGGATAAAAAAAAAGTTGTCAGAAGTGGGATTCGAACCCACGCCTGGAGAACCAGACTGCAACCTGAACGCAGCGCCTTGGACCGCTCGGCCATCCTGACATTAGAAACAATGCGCTCAACCAAGGGAGTTAAAGAGGTTTGCGTTCCAAATGCTGTTAGAAGTCAGACGAATGTCAGCGTCTGAAAAGTCAGGCGAATGTCGGCGTCTGAAAATGCACCTTAACTGTGAGCGAGGCTAGGTAAAGGCGAGAGATCGCTAGATGTCTTACAGGCCTTCTTGCAGAAGCAAGTACCAAATATAACCTCCATTGACAGGGTAAGAATGAAGACAAAAGCAGGGAACAGTACAGAAAAAGGAAAGAATAACTGAAGGATTGTTCAAAATGTACAAGATGAATCATAGTGTGTGTATCATTAACTCATTATTATTATTATTTATTATTATTATTATTATTATTATTGTTGTTGTTGTTGTTGTTGTTATCATTATTATTATCATCATCATCATTATTATTACTATTATTATTCCTATTATCATGTTTACAGTTATATCCTCTAATATTTTTATCATAATTGTTATTATCGATATTCTCTATTATTATCATTATTATATTATTATTGTTGTTGTTGTTGTTATTATTATTATTATTATTATTATTATTATTATGAATTATTATAAGAATAATGATACTGATAACAATGAAAAAATAGTGATGATAATAATAATAATCATCATCATCATTATCATCATTGGCAGAGTGGTTAAGACGTTCGCCTGCCAATCCAACGCGTGAGAAGTGCATGGGTTCGACCCCTGCCTTTCTCGCCCTTTCTTTCCCAGTTTGAATGACAAATCGAACTGAACGTCAAGCCCTTCGGATGGGGACTATAAGCGAGTCGGACCGTGTGCCTTCCTGGCCCCTGCACACGTTTAAAGAACCCACGGCAGTCGAAAATCGAAAAGAGTAGGGAGGTTCCCGCTGCCCCTGGCAAAATTGATGTAGATTGAAGATAGCCGCTGGTATTTCTTACCAAGCCACAAAAATTGTCACTTACTGTTGTCGTGTGCCATCGTGTGTACCGGTGGAAGTGGAGGACACGTATAAACATCGCATGCATCCTATGTGAGAAACTGGAGGAATAAATGAGATAAATGAAAATGAGTGACTGAGAAACTGGAGGAATAAATGAGATAAATGAAAATTAGTGACTGATATTTGAATGGTACGGGAAACGACTGAATGAGCGCCAGTAGGCTGCTCTTCGGCCGGCTCTACCTGGGTAGGCAGCCCGTTGAGTGAGTGAGGTAGTGTGTTATTGTAAAGCGCTTAGAGCTTGGTCTCTGACCGAGGATAGGCGCTATATAAATACCCAATATCATATCACTGTATATAGTCCATACCAATTTTTTTTTTAAATTACAGTTCCTAATGAGCGTAGTTCTTAATCTTTGTTTCTGTCGAAATGAAGCATATACTCATTAAAGAAAAAATAGGATTAAAAAAAAATTTGTCAGAAGTGTGATTCGAACACACGCCCTGGAGAACCAGACTGTGACCTGAACGCAGCGCCTTGGACCCCTCGGCCATCTGACATTAGAAACAACGCGATCAACCAAGGGAGAGAACAGTAATATGCCGACTTAGGCCACTTTCGCCCTCAACCAGTTTTCGGGCGAAAGTGACCTAGAATCAGCATATTACTGTTCTCTGACAAGTAAGACTTCAATAACCAAAAAATAACGATTATCTACAAACAACATACTGTGCAGGGTTATCCGTTTTTAATACTAATTTACTAAACTTTTCAGATTTCAGTTTTTGTTTAATCTATGTTTTTCCTGGTCATTTTCAATAACATCATTTTCGCGCAAACATTCTTCAAATGAGTCTCTGTCTTTCATGTGAAATAAAACTACAGTCTTTAACTGTTCTCTAAAGTCTTTTAAAACCGAGTTATATTTCTGGCATAAATCCACACTTATCCCAGCATGTCTTCCGCTGAAAGCTAGTTTCGACAAAGTGTTCTCTTTTTAACTATGTCTCTTTCTGCCGAACAGTCATCTATAATAAATAGTGTCTGCGTTCCTTCAAACGTCTATAAAACTGTTCTAAACACTCACTCAGTTTATTGCTAGGATTAACTAAATATATGTCATCATTGTCTTAACTTCTTTATATGCTTTGTTCCATTTAAGTGTGACAGAAAACACATATGATTACAAATTATACGATAAATGTTTGTACAGTCGAGGATAATATTGTTTTTCCATCTAATAAGTGCATGGGATTTCAGAAGTTAACTCCATAGTTTATAACAGAT